>OZ026564.1:4778722-4811222 GCA_964020155.1 Chondrilla cf. caribensis | reverse complement strand
AACACACACACACACACACACACACACACACACACACACACACACACACACACACACACACACGCACAACACACTGATTGATATCACACATTGTTGCAACCCTTGATGTGTCTGTGGTATAAGGTCATCATTAGTGTAGGTGTGAACTAGGAATGTGAAGGCTTACAGGAGCCCTGACTGTGCTTCCTGCCACCTCCATTTTTAGTTGGCTCTGCTGATTCAATCTGAAATGAAACTAAATTACCAGAAGCCATTGCATATGTTGAAACCATTTCACTCCATTCAGTAGACAATGATAGTATGATAAGTTTAAAGTGCATGTGGGTGGTAACTGGCCCCTCTCAATGGCCTGTAATTTGGTCAAAATGACCAGTTTTGAGGATTCAAACCCCACTCCTGTTCTCCCATTCATATTGTGGGGATTCTGGCCCAAACTAGTTGTGTACTGTTTGGACTAAACCATAGCATCACGTCCTCCTGTGTCATCGTACAGTGGTAACGGGATGTAACAGTGTGTGTCTGTGTTCGCCTCTCACGAGCACACTGCACACACACGTACATGCATGGACACTCACATGCACGGGCCACTTGGACTCAGTGAGGACACTTAAGTGTTCTTATCATTTGACAGTCCACCTTCCAGTGTCTAAGTGGTTTGGTCTGTAACCTTGAGTGATGACGTAGTATGTCTACTTATCCACAGGAGTGTAGTGTGTAGGTCTGTGTGTGTGTGGTTGTCTGTCTCTGTCTCTCTGTGTGTTTGTAGTGTGTGTGCATGTGTGTTGGTGTGTCTCTCTCTCTCTGTGTGTGTGTACATGAAGTGTGATAGGATATCAATATTATATTCACTGGTACAGCTATTAAGTAATAACACTGTATTGTTGGTTTATTCCCGCTGCAGCCACACATGGAAAAATTGGAATCGGAATGTAAACATGTTGGACTCAAACATTGTATTCACAAATGGAAGAAAGACTACAATACCATGGAAACTAATAATCATGAAACATGTTTAATGCTTCTACAATAATTAACTGCTATCACCAATGATAGAAATATTAACAACATCATTGTACATGTTCAGTTCAATTCATTTCACCCAACTTAGAAGTTCTCCTTGTTGTAGAAGAACTTGGCACGATCAGATGTCGCTCTCTTATTGAAGAGATTACAGTTCTTGTGGAGTGTGTGGGAGAGCACCTTCGGGCCGCAGAAGAGCACGCCCACATCGGTTCCCGGGTGGGCCAGGGAGACCTGGTCGAATATGTTCTCCCATTGTGGGCGACCGAAGTGGGTCTTCTGTTGGAGGCCAGTGATGGCGTCCCCTCCATCCTCGGTGTCGTGCATCATGATCACCTTGGCATCCTTGTCACTCCAACCGCGAGTTAGATAAATGTGATATTCCAAGAAGTCTCCCCACCCTTGCTCGATCATTTCCCTCTCCAAGGTTTGTAGGAGGTCTTGAAACCACTCAAATGAGGAAGTGTCCGGGGCAATCCAGAAGAAATACACCTTCTTGAGCTTCAAGCTCCTGCTGCGATCCTGGAGCTTGTACCACACTGACTTGAGGACAGAGGCAAACGGAGTGATACCAATACCTGCCCCACACAACATGGCCACTTCGAAGTTGAACACATCTTCGCTGGCTGTTCCAAACGGACCATCAACGAATATTTTTGGGAGTTGCCAAGCTTGTTTGAATTCACTTGAGCCCACGCCAATCTTCCGAGCAACCTTAGCCGTCCAGTCTCCTACGATGCGGATGTGAACGCTGAAGTAGTCCTCTTCCGGAGCAGATGTCATTGTGAACGGATGCCACTCAAGGACCGAGGCTGATGGGACGTTGATGAAGATATACTGCCCCACCTCTGGGTGGAACCAACGGCGCTTCATCTGAATTTCGTACACCTTGGAGGGGTGTTCCACCACTTTGGTGACCACCACTGGCATACAATAGCTGACCAACCGGATGGCACGCTCCACTATGTATATGAACACAGGCACCACGAACCAGTAGAAGGAGGTTGGTCCTGAAGCCGAGAAGGTGGGTGGGTTGTCAGTGGTGCATCGTGGGTCTGGATCATTGGGTATACCAGTCACTCCTTCATTGGTGCATACAGAGGGGTCGTGTTGGCCAACGTTATTCTGAGTGGGCAGCAGTCGCTGTGTTTGGTGGAACCCAAGAGCAATGAGGTACACCACAAAGAGGTGGTGGGTGTACCAGAACACCTCAAAGTAGGACCTCCGGATGAACTCTATGGATGAAGTGACCATTAGAAAGAGCACCACCACCATGATGTGGCCGGTGATGCCTGCGGCAGTCGTGAAGCAGACCAGGATCGGGTCGATTGGGTTCACCGCGTTCTCGTCCAGTCCGGGGGGATTGGCGCTCGGGGGGGCGCTGACTGGGGCGAGCAGCTCGGCATTAGCGACAAACCTCTCGTAGTTGTACCAGTGGGCTCCGGTGTGGATGGCGCTGCCGACAACGATAGCCCAAGCGAACCACTGATGGAAGGTGAGGTTCTTGTCCAGCAGAGCGCGAATCCCTCTCGGGGCGCAGTTACAGCACCCTCTGATGAAGGAGATCAGGTTCCTACAGATGGGCAGTAGCACCAGAGCCGTGTTGAAGCTGATCATAAGCGCCGGGCCGCGAGCAAACGAAAGAGCTCTTCCTGTTCTTACACGCATGTAAAAGAAGGAGAGTTGTCCTTCAAATAACCCTAACTGGATGACTATCAGCGCGATGTTGAAGAACATCCATATTACGAAGAGAATGTAGCGAGGAAGATCTATGCTCCACCGAAAACCCATCTTCCTTTCTCCTTTAGTCTGTTTCGCTCGAGCTGGCTCTTATCTCGGAGAGTTCCTTGGGTAGTTACCAAATATGGACCACCGTCACCGATCGCCTTTATATCCCCTGATCGAGTGTGGGTGGGGGGTGAGTGTGTGTGTGGGGGTGAGTGAGTGTGTGTGGGGTGAGTGAGTGTGTGTGGGGTGAGTGAGTGTGTGGGGGTGAGTGAGTGTGTGGGGGGTGAGTGAGTGTGTGAGTGGTGAGTGTGGGTGGGGGTGTGAGTGTGGGTGTGTGTGTATGTGTGAGTGTGTGAGTGTGGTGGGGGTGTATGTGTGTGTGAGTGTGGGTGGGGGGTGAGTGTGTGAGTGTGGGTGTGGGGGGTGAGTGTGTGTGTGTGTTGGGGGGTGAGTGGGTGAGTATGTGGGGTGTGTGAGTGAGTGAGTGGGGAGGTGAGTGTGTCTGGGGGAGTGAGTGAGTGTGGGTGGGGGGGTGAGTGAGTGAGTGTGTTGTACATCTTCTGTATTGTGTGTGTGTGTGTGTGTGTGTGTGTGTGTGTGTGTGTGTGTGTGTGTGTGTGTGGTGTGTGTGTGTGTGGCTAACGTATCTTTATCCTCAAATCCCAATTATAGCTCACCATTTAGATCACTTTATGTTTTATGAAACGCTGCACTACAGCCAAGATGAGCTACATAACAACCATCTCAGGGTGCAAAGGTCAACCGATGATGCGGAGAAAGAAATTGTCATCAAATTCTCTGCGTATCAGAAGTGAGTTGTGTGTGTGTGTTTTCTCGCTACTTTGCATTCAGGCTGTGCCTCCTGTGGCACTACTAGTGTTTCATGTACATTCTTCCCCTTGTGGTGTTTGTGGAATGCCCATACAGTGGAGGTTGTTGTTGTTCTGACATGACTCACGATAGAGCACCACCATATGTGGATGTGCTATATGTACGTAACTGGTCATTGTTAGTTGTTGCTAAGCAACCTACCTAAATTTAGCCAATAACTTGCTCACATTCTGGGTAGTTGTCCATGTTGTCCTCCACTACTGAGTGGGCTGGTGAATAGCGGCCTGGGAATGTCATTTTTAACACATTTGTGTGTACGTACGTATATTGAGTCATTGTTGGCCCTTAATAATCCATGTACGTACGTACATACAGTGTACCGTCTTTGACAAGTACAGTTAATTGTCGTTAATCCGCCATACCTTTTAATTTGCCACAATTTCTTAGTACCAATCTAATGTACAAGTACCAATGAATATGCAGTTAATCTACCATATTCTTGGAAAATGAATTGTGGCCGATTAATGAGTATTCACTGTACCCAGATTAATACGTACCTACCTACTCCTAGTTAACACATACGTACATACCGTGTTCAATCACCTCACCTCCCTACCTCCATACCAAGACCCCCTACCTCCATACCAAGACCCCATTTGTAATAATTGAAAGTGGGAATGGGAATATTGGTTAGTACACAGCCCATCAGCTAACACAGGTGTCACATTTTGGATGATGAGGAGTTAAAAAGTTATCATTCCAACAAGTTACCAGTGGTGTGAACTGCTCTGTGTAAGCACATCCCTGTCGTGAGACCATGGGTGTACACTTTGTACGACAAATTGTCACGCATAATAATTGCTTGTTTTTTTCAATTTGGAAGGTCTTTCGTTTTGGTGTTAAGTCCAAATGAGGAATCAATGGCCCACAAAGTGAGGGTCCGGTTGGTGGGGGAGAAAGGGAGAGTAAGGACCCTCCAACCTGATCAGCTTGAGAAGGAGATGTACCATGGCTATGTTGAAAGTCAGTTCGGCTGTTCTAGCTCATCCACCTGTTATGCAGGGTGTGGTACGCATACTGTGGTCCTCTCTGTACAGACTGTACATGTACTGTGGTCCTCTCTGTACAGACTGTACATGTACTGTGGTCCTCTCTGTACAGACTGTACATGTCCTGTGATCCTCTCTGTACAGACTTTACATGTCCTGTGGTCTCTCTGTACAGATTGTACATGTCCTGTGGTCCTCTCTGTACAGACCTTACATGTCCTGTGGTCCTCTTTGTACAGACTGTACATGTACTGTGGTCCTCTCTGTACAGACTGTACATGTACTGTGGTCCTCTCTGTACAGACTGTACATGTACTGTGGTCTCTCTGTACAGACTGTGCATGTCCTGTGGTCCTCTCTGTACAGACTGTACATGTCCTGTGGTCTCTTTGTACTTACGTATTGTACATGTGCATATTATGGTCCTGTCTGTACAGATTGAACATATGTACGTATTGTTCCCTTCCACTTGTACAGATTGTACAGGCTCGTATGTTCACGGATACATCCATGATGGCATCTTTGATGGGATCATACATATGGGTGTTGACACCTATCACATTGAAGGAGCGTGGAAGTTCTTTGATGGATCCACCCCTGCCCAGTTCCACTCCATCATCTATCACGAAGATGATGTGAAGCATCACCCTGATGGGAAGAACAGTTCCTACTGTGGTCACCAAGCTCTGCTGAGGAGGATGCAGGAGAGTGCTGTCCCTCTGAGCAAGCCCAGACAGATCAGAACCACCCACCAACGGGAGAAGTGCGTACGTGTGTAGTTGTAATTGAGTAGCACTGTTTGTCAGTGTGTGGGTGTTTTGATGTGTGTGTGTGTGTGTGTGTGTGTGTGTGTGTGTGTGTGTGTGTGTGTGTGTGTGTATGTGTGTGTGTGTGTGTGCTAAAGAATGCTAGCTACCTCTCCCTGCAGAAGAGTGACTCCAAGTGGTAATACGGTGTGCCAGCTCAACCTAGCAGCTGACTATCACTTCTTTATCAATGTTGGCGGCAGGAGTGAAGCTGTTACTAGGAATGAACTCTCCACGATACTTGCTGAGGTCAATCGAATCTACTCTACTACCGACTTCAATTTCGACCGTGTTGCAGATGGGGTCAGCTTTTACGTGGCAGATATCACCATATTCACTCGAGAGGACCAGCCGTCATCAGGCTTTGCCCAAGGGAACATTGCCGTCAATGACTTCTTGGACCTGTGGTCGCAGGTTGGTGAAGTTGGGGATTCCCCTGCTGTCCTGTTCAGCTAGACTATCCTACCAGTCTTGTTCAGCTAGACCATGTGCTATACATGCATCCTGTGTTGATTTGGGTTGTGTTACTTTGTTCTCGACAGGAGAACCACGATGCCTTCTGTCTGGCATTGCTGATGACTTACAGGGACTTCAATGGAGGAGTTCTTGGACTGGCGTGGGTGGCCCAACCCCCGGGGGGGAATATTGGAGGAGTCTGCACACCCCGTTCTCGACTCCCCACTGGTGAGAGGAGTCTCAACACGGCCATTGTGTCCCTGCTCAACTTCGGATTTAGGCAAAGTAGATCTGTTGCCATAGTGACAGTATCTCATGAGTTGGGCCATAATTTCGGGTCCCCTCACGATCCACAGAGCGGGGTGTGTTCCCCGGGGAGCAGTGGGGGAGGGAACTTCATCATGTACTTTAGTGCCACTGATGGTTCCCAGACCAACAACAAGAAGTTCTCGGTCTGCAGCATCAACTCCATGAAAGCAGTCTTGGAGTCATCACGATCTGAATGTTTCATTCGTGAGTGAGCCCCCTCCCACACGCGTGCACTCAGAAGAGTGTGTGTGTGTTCCGCTTTGTGCTACAGTTTATGCATGTATTTCAGTTTCCTCCCAATACCGACTGCTCTTGGTTGGATATTCTGTTATTATCTACTTACAAATGTGTGTGCATGTGGTGTATGTGTGTGGTTGTGCTCATATGTGTACACAGTTGTTGGTTTGTTCTGACTTCAGCTGGTGCAAATGTCTGTGGGAATGGGATTGTAGAGTCCGGGAACGACGAGGAGTGTGACTGTGGGGACCATAATAACAACAGAGCTGCCTGTGACATGGTGGACCGTTGCTGTGACTTCAATTGTAAAATCCGGAATGAGCCTGGGTCTACTTTTCAGTGCACGTGAGTACTGTCTGGTACGTAGCTGGGGTCTGCCTTGAGGTGGTGTGTCGATGTTGCTGGATTGATTGCTGTTGACAGCCTAGTGTGTGCCTTGTCTTCTGAGTGATATTCATTTGATGACTGTGTCCATATGAAGCAGCCAGGAGTGTCTCTACCAATGCGGAAATGTTGGGGATTTATTTCCCTCGGGGAGTGATTTGGTATTTGTGCTTGCAGTTGTGGACACTTGTCCTCCAGTGGGGGGGGGGAGGGGAGCAGTTGTGGACACTTGTCCTCCAGGGGGGGGGGGGGGAGCAGTTGTGGACACTTGTCCTCCAAGGGGAGGGGGGGGAGAGCAGTTGTGATGTTGTTACCCTAATGGGTATGTCTGTGTTCGTATGAGTTTGTGTGTACCTGCAACCAAAGTCATTCTGAATGTGTTTGGGACTCTCACATGTCACACCTGTCTCTGTAGGCTACGTACCCTCACCCTCGATCATCACTCACGTACTCACACATGTTTCATAGTTTCCTCTCTATTGCTATTTAGCACGAGAGGTCCAACCGGAGCCAATCCTTGCTGCAGTGACCAGTGCCGGTTCCTGGACGCCATGTCTGTATGTCAGGAGAATGTGGACTGCATCAACCAGGTCAACTGTACCGGGAAAAGTGCAATGTGCAATGTGACTTCAGCGGACTACAAGCCGGATAGGACCACGTTATGTAACAGTGGGTCCAACACTTGCCTGAATGGGGACTGTACTGGGTCCGTGTGTACTGTTCTAGCAGTTTCCAACAGCGATGTTTCCGAGTGCCAGTGTACAGGGAACGATCAGGAGCTGTGTGATGTGTGTTGCACGGACACTGAGGGAGAGTGTATCTCCTCCTTCAAACTGCAGGTGTGTTAGTCTGTGGATCACCAGTGAAGTGGTGTATGTACGTACGTATGTCAGTGTCTGTGAATATAATCTACCCACATGTTGAGATCTCCCCATCACTGTAGACTGTACTGAGTGAACTTCTATAATCTACCCACATGTTGAGATCTCCCCATCACTGTAGACTGTACTGAGTGAACTTCTATAATCTACCCACATGTTGAGATCTCCCCATCACTGTAGACTGTACTGAGTGAACTTCTATAATCTACCCACATGTTGAGATCTCCCCATCATTGTAGACTGTACTGAGTGAACCTCCATAATCTACCCACATGTTGAGATCTCCCCATCACTGTAGACTGTACTGAGTGAACTTCTATAATCTACCCACATGTTGAGATCTCCCCATCACTGTAGACTGTACTGAGTGAACTTCTATAATCTACCCACATGTTGAGATCTCCCCATCATTGTAGACTGTACTGAGTGAACCTCCATAATCTCCCCACGTGTTGAGACCTCCCATCACTGTAGACGATATATGCAGCATTGTTCATAGTACAGTCTGTCCCTTTCATGTAGAATGTGCTGATTTGTGGTTGGTCTTTGTAGGGCATCAATGGCACTCACAGAGCTGCTGGGAGAGCTTGTAACGACTTCACCGGTTACTGTGCACAGCCCGTCCAAGGTGCACCGCCACAGTGAGTCTGGAGGGTGGGTGTGTCACCATGACAACTCAACATGTGCACTGAGGGTGGATTGTTGCTCTTCAAGTGTTGCATGATATACGTACGTACATGGTGTTTATTCCCATCCTAAAACTGGAGTACTCCATGTGTACACATATGTACGTATGTACGTATGTTTACCCTGTGATAATAACCTTTGATTTCAAAATAGCAAGAATCAGAAAAAAACGTGTTCAAATTTGAACGTAAGTTCTTGTCCGAACATACGTACATACGTATCTTCTTCAAAGACTGCCAAATATCTGAATTTGGAGATAGCAGTCATCCATCATGTTTTGAACTCAAATTACTTGAGTGAATAAGAATATGTATTGTTTGTGGCAACCTTCAGTGGGTGTGTCTATGTGAGGGGTATTGGATCCATCACCTTGGAAACATTGGTTTTGTTGTCATGGTGACGTGTTTGGAAACAAGCACTTGCTCCCTTCCCCGATTACCCCCCCCCCCCCCCTGTAGGTGTGTCAGGATTGATAACAACGACTTTCTGGACCGTCTCAGGAACCTGTTCACTGAGGAGACATTGTTGGAGTTTGTGCAGTGGCTGCAGATCTACTGGTACATTCCTGTGGGTATCATAGTAGTCGTGACGATAGTCATCATCCTCCTCCCGCTCACCTATCGTAAGAAGTCGAGGAAAAAGCTGAGACAAGGCATCAATACCATAAGACGGAGGGTCTCCCGACATGGTCGCCATGTCAACAATACTCAGCAAGTCCACACTGGAGGGGTGGGCGTGAATAGACGGAATAGTATACCGAGAGGAAATGCCTATCGTCCTAAAAAGTTGTCTGAAAGTGAGTTGATATCAGCTCACACAGCAAAGCCTCCCTGAAGAGATTATGTCATGTTTGTGTACTGGGTGTGTTTGTTTACTGCATGTATTTGTTTACCGTGATTGTTTGTCCATTCACAGGGGATGGGATCCAACGAATACGATACTTCTTCCCTCATGCCGACGAAGACACTGTTCGTACCGTCATGAGGCAGAAGGGTAACGAGGCAGCCAGTGTCCAACAGCTCCTGGAGATGGGCTACCCCCTGAAGAGGCAGAATGTGGATGTCCTCCCAATACACCCGTAATTTATCCCCGTGTGACTGATTGAGACAATATTATTTCTGTATTCTGATAACTGTATATATTACCTATGTTGTATTTAGCATGGCTTCCCCCAGGCTGATGAAATATCGCATAAATGTATTCGTCATGTTCTCTCAGTTATGTATCATGATTTCCGCATCTTAGATTGTTTATGAGATTGCTTATGAATCACGGTGATCATTGGGCTGTGGTCAGATCACAAGTGCTGGAAAGTGATCTCATAAAAATTCGCCAGTGATCTTGGCCGGGACCGGGGGGGGGGCAGCTGTCCCGTGTCGTGGGGTCGACGGACTAATTATACGAGTAGGGAAGTGTGTCACGTGATATCGGGCTGCTATAAAATGACGGACGAGGTTAGTACGGAAGCGATTCGGAAACAATGTGCTTTTTATTTACCCTTGAAGAAGAGGTACTGCCGTATGCAGGCCTCCAAAGGGAGCGAATATTGTGGAGAACACTTCGACTTCGGCAGAAAAGACCGCAGCGGGGAAAAGAAGAGAATAAGATGTCCATTGGATCCTACGCAGTTCAGTCCTCCACACGCTCACTATGTGTGTACTCGTCATTGGTCCACTTCTATCTAGTGTGTATTGCACTGCTGCTGATGGCATATTAGTTATTCTCCTGCAGTGACTTGCAGTGTGCTTGTGAGTGTACTGCCCCCCCCCCCCCCTGTTCTGTCCTCTACAGCACTGTGTTCGAGGAAAATCTCAAGAAACACTTAAAGAAGTGCAATACTGCTAAGAAGAACGTACACTCTTGTTTTTCTCCTGGTATAAATTCCGGAAACATCAGTTACGAGTCATCAGAAGAAGAGAAAGTCAGTTATTGCCGTCACTACCATTATCATCATCACCATCACCATCTTCACCATCATCACCATCATAACCATTTCCATCAGCACCATCATCATCACCATCTTCACCATTATGCACCATCATAACCATTTCCATCAGCACCATTATTATCACCATCTTCACCATTATCACCATCATAACCATTTCCATCAGCACCGTCATCTTCACCATCATGGTCATATATCATCATCACAATCATACTGTCCATCTCCACGCCCACTACAGCTACCCTTGTCAAGTATTCCAACTGAGACTGTGGACAACCTCATTGGCAGAGTTGAGGCGGTAAAAAGTCAATACCTCATTCCCATTCCAACTTCAATTTTATCACATTCTGCATTGAGTCATGAATTGGAGAATCCACAGAATGGAGCATTCGCTATAAAACATCTTTCTCAGCAGGTTGGCTGGTTTGTTCCTGTCTCTGCTTTATATCAGTTAATCAATCTATCAACTCTCGCACGCACATGCATGCACGCACACACACACACACACACACACACACACACACTCATCACATGTAGTCTTCCATACTTGCAAATTTGGCTGCACATGGTTTACTGGAAGGAAAAACCACTTTCATTGAATTTGGTGCTGGGAGGGGTAAACTGTCTCACTGGATACAGAGGGCTATGGGGGAAGATCCCACAATTAACTATGTCCTAGTGGATCGCTCAAACTGCCGACACAAAGTCAGTCATTCCTTCAGATTCTTTTTCGTAGAATCACTTCATTGAATTGTGCCCTATAGATGGATCTTCACCATCGATTTGACACTCAAGGTCCCAAGTTTCATCGCCTGCTGATGGACATTGAAGACCTTGACCTAGGGAAGCTGCATGTCCTGAACACAGCACCAAGTGTGGTCGGTGTCACCAAGCATCTCTGTGGAGCTGGCACTGGTGAGAATGACATTATTTGCATGTCCATGCACATGTTTGTGTGTGCACGTGTGCATGTGTGCATGTGTGTTTATGTGTTTGTGTGCTTATGTGTTTGTGTGCATGTACTTATATGTGTGCTTATGTGTTGGCATACCAACTGTTTTTCTGCACAATTTTTGTTCCTGGTGTGTTCCATGTGAAGAGTGTAGTTAATATATGTGGATGTATTTTCCTGTGTGTGTAGATTTTGCCTTGCGGTGTTTAGTGGAGCAGTTGGTGGAGTCCTCCCCATCCGAGGTGTCCAGGGATGAGGAAACATTAGCCCCCAACCCAAAGAAAAGCAGATCTTCACAAAAGTGTATTCCAAATTTGAAAGGGATTGTGTTTGCTCTTTGTTGTCACCACCGCTGCACCTGGGAGAGCTATGTCGGTGCGGAGTTCTTCTCCAAGGAGCTAGGTTTGTCTGGTCCGGAGTTCAACCTCATCCGTAAGATGAGCAGCTGGGCAGTCTGTGGACAGCGCAGGTCGAAAGAGTCTCACCTGCCAGCTGAGAGACCACACCCATCTCCAGAGAAACCACATTCGTCTCCAGAGAAACCACACCCACTTCCAGCGAAACCACACCCACTTCCAGAGAAACCACACACCCCTGCAGAAGAGACATGGCTGTGTCAAGATAAAATGCATTCACTTCCAGGAAAAGTCTACTCACCTCCCGATCAACCACACCTACCTCCAGATGGACTGCACCCACCTCCAGATGAGTCACACCCACCTCCTGATACACCACACCCACCTTTTGAACATTTTTGTATGAAAAGTGGAGTTAAGATCAATGTTGGAGCTCACTCAAATGAAACTGATCACAAAGAACAAGCTGTGACCAATGATAGTTGTGATGAACACAGCTATCCTGTATCCAATAGCAACTACATTCCTCACCCACGTGAACACATCGGGCTGTTGTGTAAACACTTGATTGACAGTGGTCGTGTTTGGTACCTAAGGCAACACGGGTTAGCGGCCAGACTTGTGTACTTCATAGACAGATCAGTGTCTCTAGAAAATGTCCTCTTAATCGCCACCACTGAGTGCTAGGAGTGCTAGGAGTGTTAGGAGTGTGTGTGCGTGTGTTGTATAGAAAGTACTTATGGATGAAAAATGGCTGCTTGTGTTGCACAACCTTCGGCGGTTGAAATCGGGAAAATGTGTATAAACAAATATAACGAACTGACGAAGAAGGGAAAACCGATTAAAGGCAAGGAATGGACTCCTCTTGCTGCGTTTGTCGTTTTAAAAGACAAGACTGAAGATAGTCCTCGAGATGGATGGTTCTCGATGGAGGTCGTGTCTTTGGGTACGGGCTCGAAGTGCTTAGGACGGAACCAACTGAACAAGGACGGGTGGGTGGTCAACGACAGTCATGCCGAGGTTCTGGCACGTAGGGCGTTTACTAGATATCTCCTAGGACAAATAAAAAACGTCTTTGAAGAGAAATCATCGATATTCGAACCGTCGGAGGAGAAAGAGCTATTGAAGATGAAATGTGGATATAAAGTCTGCTTCTTTGCCACCCAAGTGCCTTGTGGAGATGCTTGCATATTTGAAATGTCTCATCAGAATTATATGATCAATCCTCCTGTCCAAGAAGGAACTTTAGCAGTGGACAGTACTGGAGGAAGATTGAGAGAGGATCCAAGTCCAGGAGACAGGGAGAGTGTTCCACAGTCCAAAAGAAAGAAGACTGAATGCAGCGATGTCAACGCGTGTACAGATGATATCCATCGCACCGGAGCCAAGTGTGTTGTGGGCGGGTCCCAGGACCCCCTCTGTGCAGGGCGGGGCTACCACGTGACGGGAGTCCTGCGAACCAAACCAGGTAGAGGTGACCCAACTGTCTCCATGTCCTGCAGTGACAAGATGCTGAGATGGAACGTCCTCGGCTGCCAGGGAGCCCTCCTCTCCCACTTCATAGCCCATCCGGTCTATGTGGACTGCTGTGTGTTCACTGACACATTTTACAATGAAGTGGCTGTGGAGAGAGCGTTGTGGGTGAGGATAAGAGGCTGTGTTGAACTGAGCGAGCTGAAGGAGGCGGGGTACAAACTGTCCATCCCAACTGTCAGAGTAGCTGATGTGGATGAGATTATGACTGAAGAAGAGAAACTCATTTTTGTACCATCTGACAAGTTGAAACCAGCTCCAGCTGCACTTTGCTGGTGTAAACAGCCTTATTCACACGATGTCGTTGTGAAGGGAATAAAGCAGGGTGCCAACACACGAGAAGGTCATTCCATGAAGACTAGTGTCTTTGTGTGTAAACGTAGACAATTCATAGAATTCAAATCTTTAATTGAAAGTGTTCCCTCGTCCATACCGAGGACATTGGCTGCTCAAGGTCTTGCTACTTACAATGACTACAAGAAGGCCAGCCACAGGTACCAGAGGGCGAGGGATGCCTTTCTCAAGGCATGTCCAACCTGGGTGACTGCAGACGAGGACATGAATTCATTTCTATAAACCGAAAGTAATACAATAGATTAGTGTGTGCAGTACAATGTTTATAATAACGACGCGTGGGAGCGCCGAAATACAACAAGAATGTGCGTGACGCCACGTCTCCAAGGTATTGGGAACGGAACGTCATATTCCACTCATTTAACCAGTTCCCGTTGAAGCGGGTAGATAATGTGGAAGTCTCTCCTTCTCATGTGCCTTCTTGGCACATGTTACATCACAGAAGGTAAACGTAGCTTTCTCGTTTGATAGAATAGATATGAATAGAATTTCAACAGTCATTATCATCTAATCACGTAAGACGTTAATTTCACGAGCCAGTGCTGTCCTTATTTCTTACAGGGATTGTAGTCGAACTGGAATCATTCGGCCTCAACCTCGAGAGGAACGAGCTGCTCCTTCGATTCTCCACTCCCGTGAGTAGCGCCACGTTCGACTTCGATGCCGTCACCTTCATCGACCACGGTCAGGTCCCAGTCAACCGGTACACGCTGACCGGCGGTGTCGCCACGACCGTCAACAGCACCATCGTTTCAGTGTCATTGGACGAGAGGGACGTCCTAGGGATCATTCTCCTCCCCGGGCTGTGCACGACACCAGCCTCCTGCTTCCTGCTCTACCGCCAGGACCTGATCAAAGGAGAAGCGGACGAAGTCACCCTTCCCGGTAGACTGATGGTGAAGGAATTCGTTCCTTGTGAGTTGTTCAACTACTTGTTAGCTTCTACAAGATCCTTTGGTGTGGGTGAGGGTTTTCCATTCGTGAGGTTGTGGTCATTAAATATTAATTATTTTGTGAAATACATGTAGTCTATTTGCAGTCAAATTAATTTTGCTTAAACAGCACTCGACAAATCTGCACTTCCTATCAGAGGTGTACTTACTTTCAGTACTTGTTAACAGTGTGTGAGCTAGGGACTGAGTGTAGTGTGTGTACCAACCAGCGTCCTCACTGCCCGAGGTGTACTGTAGTCACACTGGGGTATATGTCAGCCCACAGTCCATGAGCTTAATATGAGCGATTGACTGGCAAGAATCAACCAGTCCAGCATCGTTCAGGAGGTAATGATGTATCACAGGTGATTGCAGTTGGTGTTGTTCCCTCCACCCAGATCCTCTCTTCTTCACTTTGTTCACTTTGGACTTGGACACAGGGCACCTCGCGCTCTCCTTCAACAAGAATGTGAGTGCCAGCACTGTGAGACCATCAGCACTGACTCTGTATGGAGCCTCCAACACTTCAACTGGACCCGCCCACACAATTATGTCAGCTGAGTGTATTGAGGAAATTGGATGTCTCGATGGTCCGTCTGTTGTTCTTGCTCTGTCAGATGATGACCTCAATACCATCAAATCCGACCCCAGCCTCTGTACTGAGCGGTCCAACTGTTTTCTGATATTTGAGCCCTCTCTAGTTGAGGACCTTGGAGGATATCCCATAAAGGAAGACAACATCTCCAAGGCAACTCAAGTTTCAGCTGATGCCACACCTCCCAGTCTGCTGGGGGTGGGACTGGACTTTAGCAATGGCGGAACCATCTACCTGAGGTTCAGTGAAGCCGTTGACCCCTCTACATTCAACATCAGTGGAGTCCAACTTCTCCTCCAGAACGGTCCTTCCAGGAACTACACATTTGATGTCAGCAGTGTTGACTTGGTCTCTGTCAATGGCACTTATAACATCTCCACTGTGGTTGCCATAGTAGCAGATGGTATCCTTGACAACATGATCGAGAATGTCCTCCGCAACCTATTGCAGGAAACCTCATTTTCTATCAGCTCTGAAATCATCAAGGATTATGCGGGATTGGACGCTAGGCCTGCCTCGGGACTCCCTCTCTACCGGAGTGATGGTGAAGAAGCCCTCACCCTCAAGATTGACTATCCCTTTGTGTTTGACATGGAGACACAGTCCTTCAGGGTCACCTTCCCCTGTGCTGTTCCTGATCGGTTTGCCGGGAGGAATTTCACCATCGTGAACAACGAGGTACCTGTTGCTACGCAGATGTTTGAAATGACTGACGACTACTATGGCGGGTATGAAAAAGACCTCGTCTTCTATCTCACTGATGATGCCATCAAGGACATAGTCAGTCTGACAGACATTGGCACCACAACCGCCAACACATTTGTCTTCATCAGCAAGTCGTTCTGCGACGAACAGGGACCCCTCCTCGTTCAGGCTACTGAGGTCTCCCCCACCACCCAGCAGCTTGAGCTGGTGGCCTTCACTGTTGACCTCAGTCAGAGCAAGCTACAGCTGACCTTTGACAGTCTCCTGGGTGATGTAGTGGAAGTGTCGCAGATCACTCTTCAGAAGGAGCAGAGCAGTGACCAGTTCAACCACACGTTCTCGGGTGCTGGGTTCACAGTCCTAGACTGGAGACTGGACATAGTCCTCACTCCAGAGGACCTGAGAATGATGAGAACCTTCGGAATCGCTCAAAGCATTTCAGATTCGTTCATCACTGTAGGTCCGAATGTTGCTATGGATCTCTATGGCAACGGTGTGAATCCGATACCGAGCAACAGTGCCTTGCAAGCCGCAAGGTTCATTGGAGCAGTAGAGCCACAGCCAACAACTCTCCAATCCTTTTCCTTCAACTGCGACAGCGGTGGACTCCAGCTCAACTTCAGTCAGTACGTCTACACTGCTACCCTGGACCTCACCAAGGCCATGCTGATGAACGAGAGGGGGGATTCCATCACACTGTTTGATGGGGAGTACGAGATTGGGTACATGAACGTCGTTGACATCACCCTACCTGTTGATGCCATCTCCACCATCAGGAGCATCCCAGGGTTTCTGGTGAGCAGCAGCCACATCTACCTGAGAGTGGAGGAGGCTCTAGTCTACGACATCAACGACCTCCTCCTGAATGTGGAGAATGACACCCTTCCTGTCTCCTCTGCTGTGGGGTGTCCGTGCGTGGAAGGGTACATTCTGAACGACAACATGACAGACTGTAATGGTGAGTGGAGGTGTGTATGGGGGTGTGGCTGTGTGCCCCACTCCATAGTGAATGTTAGTTATGTGTGAGGCCTTCGTCCTATGACAATCCAAGGGGATAGCCTTCATTCTAGTCGAGCGTGTGCCTGTTAGCCCCTACCACTGTCAGAGTGGGAGGGAGTGAGGGTTATGTGCAGTTGGCGTGCACTGGTTTCAATAATCCAGCACCAATGTCACAGTGCATACTGTACCATTTGGTGCCAACTGTAAATGTACTGCAGGTATTGCTATGGGTAATGCTATCCTGCTGGAATGTGACACCGTGTGTTGTGTCCACTCTCAATGACCTGTGCATACCATTCAGAGCAGGATGACATTACAAACCTTTTGGTGTCACTCCCTGTCACCTTGTAGCCCAGGGTTGATAGTTTTGCTTTCAACATATCACTACAAGGGGGGGGGGGGCAATGGGATGCACGAGTGGTGTCCCCCAGCTGGGGCATGTGTTGCAGGTCTCCAGCATATTGTCTTCATGTTCTCATTTTTTCTGTTCTTTAACATTTTGACAGATGTTGATGAGTGTGTGACTGTGTCCAAATGTGATCAAGGTTGTAACAACACAGTTGGGTCTTACTACTGCTACTGTGAGGATGGCTACTACCTGGAGGATGATGGCCACAATTGTACAGGTGTGTGTGTGTGTGTGTGTGTGTGTGTGTGTGTGTGTGTGTGTGTGTGTGTGTGTGTGTGTGTGTGTGTGTGTATTTGTGTGTGTGTTCTAGAAAGTAGCTAGTGTGTAGCTGACAATTTTCTCTGTTCTCTATCCTACAGACATCAACGAATGTGAGGGTTTCCTTCACAACTGTAGTCAGAAGTGTGTCAATGACCTTGGGTCCTTCCACTGCGAGTGTAACACCACGGAATTTGTGCTGTTGTCTGACAATAAGACTTGTATGGGTATGTCACCAGTGAGAATATTCACTGTGTAGTTGTGTATGTGACACAACACACACACACACACACACACACACACACACACACACACACACACACACACAAACACACACACACACACACAAACACACACACACACACACACACACACACACACACACACACACACACACACACACACACACACACACACACACACACACACACACACACTGCTTCACAATCCCCACAGCCATCGACCACTGCAACATCACTGAACACAACTGCAGTCATATGTGTGTGGATGACTTTGGGGATTACCGCTGCCTCTGCCCATCGGGACAGAGACTGATGGGTGATCAGAGAACATGTGAAGGTCAGTTGTTTACTTGTGAATATTTTGTTGTTGTTGTTGTTGTTGTTGTTGGTGGTGGTGGTGGTGTTACTGTGCACTCACACATATGGGGCACACAAGGGACATTGTGGTTGTAAGTGGAATTTGAAAACATTCCTGTTTGCATAGCAATACAACATTGTGTAAATCCTCGTAGTGATAGTCACTTGTGACCTTGCTGATATTGTTGTTCTGCAGATGTCGATGAGTGTACAGAGGGGACCTCGGGGTGCGGCCAGAACTGTACCAATGTAGTGGGAAGCTACCGCTGTGGATGTTACCAGGGATTTGTCCTGGACAGTGATCAGCAAGGGTGCTCTGGTGAGTGGGAATGTTACTTGTTACTTGTATGCTGACTGTAGACACACCCATTGGACATTACCATCGGGCAATTAATCATTAGACACGCCCATTGACACGCCCACTCCAGACAGGTGCTCTGTTTTCCCCACTAGATATCGACGAGTGTTTGACAGACAACGGTGGTTGCGGCCACCTCTGTAACAACACCCCGGGGAGCTTCTCCTGCTACTGCAGGGAAGGATACACACTACAGAGTGATGGGTACAGCTGCACAGGTGGGTCGTGTGTGTTTGTTGTCATGGTCACATCATAACAAGTTGAAACAGGCAGCCATTATTATTGGGTATCCCTCACTATCCCTCCCCCCTCTCCTCTGCTCAGCGGATCCATGTGATTCCACTCTAGTTGCACCAATGTATGGCAATATTAGTTGCCATGGAGACCAGGTCACGGGTGGGTTTTGTACATTCACTTGTCAGCCGGGGTTCTCATTGATGGGGAGTGGCAGGAGGGAGTGTCTGTCCGATCACACCTGGTCTGGAGAAGATGTTTACTGTCAGCGCAAGCGGTGTGTAGACCTGGCCTACAGTGATGCTGTTGTGAATGAGCTCTGTCAGACGACCTTTGAGTCAACTTGCTTCATCACGTGTGCACCAGGGTATTTCAACCCTTCACCCGCTGACAACTCAGTGACCTGCGTGGTCACCTCCGAGGACGACAACACAGTGGACTGGACCACCAGACCGACCTGCCAAGGTATGGACCACTTCAACCACACCTATGGCCATCAAGATTGCCTCACAATCATGTTTCCCTGTACCATTCCGTAAACATGTTTGTTTACTTCACTGTGGTTTGTTTACTTTACCATTGTTTGTTTACTTCACCGTTGTTTGTTTACTTCACTGTTTTCTGTTGATTTTATTGTTATTTACTTGGTTTGCTGCTGTTTTGATTTGTATTGTTGGTTTGCACATCTGACCGGATATTTGTTACTTGTTTTACTTCGTGCTTTAATCTATTTTTCCCGCAGAGCGAGAACCATGCTTGCCGTCTCCATGTCAGCACAATGCTCCTTGTTCTGAAGTGGAGACTGAATCTGGAATTGAACCCAGATGTGATTGTACGGATACTGGTTATTCGGGTGATGTGTGTAATGTAGGTGTGGTCACAGTGCCACTCCTACCGATCCTCACAGTCGGGACCACACACACATTCTCCATTGCAGCATACCCGGACAGTGACCTCACAGTGGAGCTAGTCACAGATGTCCCCGTCCTCCCCAGTACGGTCACCTTCAACACCACCCTCACAGAGGCCACCGTCACACTCACCCCGGACAAACCTGGTGTCTTCTCCGTCGTCTACCAGCTCAGCGGCACTGAGGCCTTCGTTTTCAACACTCCACCTCAAGCCACTCTCGTAGTCCCCTCGGGTGACACCCCGGACATTGATGATGTCATCAGAACCAGTTGTTGTGACAACGAGACTGACTCGAAACATACTTGCAGTAACGGAGTTGCTGTCACCTTCAAGTCAACTTGTAGACAAGAGGTGTCCACCTGGCCAGCCAGTACCAGGATACTCCAGGGAATCAGCTTCTCCGAGGGTGGGGGATTGTCCCTTCCTGTGGCACTGAGATCAGTTACCATGACAACCAGTGGACTGAGACAGCTGTCATACTCCATCACTCCTTACGATGGGATGGAAAGTTGTAGATCGTGTGTGAGCGAGGACGAGGTGTGTCGTGGTGACCAGTGGGACTGTAACTGCTTCTCCAGCGGAGCAGACTCCATTGCAGCCTTCATCACCCGAGAGTCTCTGGCTTTGACGTACCTGAACGCCATCAAAGACCTCCTTCCCCCCTGGATCACACTTGAGGCAGTTGGGACCGACCGCACGGCCTTCAACGACCACTCCCTCAGTGTTGCCTTAGTGGATGCCGATGACCTGGGGGCCATGGAGCCCTGTAGAGGGTTCTACAAGCTCTCCAACAGCGACTTCAACACTTACTCTGTTCTTCTTTACAGTGGGAAATTGAAGGTTGCCGTTGGAGACAGCAATGTCGAATACACGCCTCAGGGAGATGATGTCATCTGTATAGCTGTCAGTCTGTGTGATGGGAGGAATTCCCCTGTCTTCATTAGCCTTCCCCAGGAATTTCCCTTTGAGATGTTGGCTGTCGCTCAGCAGCTGTTGATGAATGGCTGGTTGGTAGAGGATCTGTATGGGATTATCGTCAACATCCAGGAGACCATCCCAGCTATTGCTAAGCAACCAGAAGTTGCCTTATATGGTAAATTGAAATACTTTGGGGCAATAGGAAATAATGAAATTGACTTCCTGTTTGAAGGATTAGTAGGCGTGTCAGCACAGCTGGAAATAGTGAGTACTCTGTGTAGTGTGTGTACTGTGTGTACTGTATGTACTGTGTGTACTGTGTGTACTGTATGTACTGTGTGCACTGTGTGTGCTGTGTGTACTGTGTGTACTGTATGTACTGTGTGTACTGTGTGTACTGTGTGTACTGTATGTACTGTGTGTGCTGTGTGTACTGTGTGTACTGTATGTACTGTGCGTAGTGTGTGTACCATGTGTACTGTGTGTACAGTGTATTCTGTGTGTACTGTATGTACTGTGTGCACTGTGTGTGCTGTGTATACTGTGTGTACTGTGTGTACTGTGTGTACTGTATGTACGTTACTAGTGGTATTCCTCATGACTGTAGTCACTAGCGGCCGATGGGAGTCTGTCAGAGTTGTCATCTGTGATGTTGGGGAGGACAGTGCTGCAGCTCAACGCCAGTGGACAGGTTCTTCGTCTTCAGGAGCTCTCTGTCAAATCAGAAATCACCTTCACTAGTGAGTGCAGTGCCGTCTATCTGTTCAGTTTTGTATGTATTCATGCAATTGAAAGATAATTATATTCACTACTCTCCACTTATTCATTAGATGATGATGATGGTGGAGGTGACTGTGGTGCTCCCCGTGTCCTACGCACTACCCTCTCCCAGTGGACCGTCCAGAGCAGTTCCAACGTTTTCAACAAGCTCCTCTCGGATGGTGGGAGATACAGCTGTCCCATGGGGGTGGAGATCAGGATGGATGACCGAGGGAGACTGAATGATCTCATCCTCACCACTGACTGCTACAGACTTGCCTCAGGCAATCTGGTGTTTGATGGGCTCAGTCATTCTCTCCATCTCCATCACCGATCCCCATCACTGCGTTGTGAGGGAGGGGTCAGCCTACCTGAAGACACCACTGAAGATCAACTCGTCATGTTGTCAAGGCTCCAGACCTCTGGCAAGACCCCAGCACTGTGGTTCCTGGAGTTTGAAGGAGAAGAGGGTGCACTAGCTGTGACCACATTCGTTGACGTAGCTGGAGGGAACTTTACCGGACGCACCAACCCAAGTGTGACCAAGCTCCAGCTATTCGGAGACCCACAGTCTACAGAAGTACAGATCACCCAATCAGATGTACAGTTTGCTACGTCCATTGTAGTCCTTGGTTCAGAGTCAGCTGTGACAGCTCAAGCAACAGCTGACCGACCCGGAGCCCCACCCACCCTTCGCATCCTCGGTAATCTCCAGCAAGGTGAAGTCTGGACCACCCTGGAAAGCAAAGCTAATTCCTTAATTGCCCGAGAACTGAACAAGAAGCCTGAACTGACCCAGCTGAGTCAGCAGTCCTTGCAGTCCGCCCTGAGTTTCAAGGAACACATACGACAACTCCTCAACACATCAATGACTAAGAAGATGGAGGCTGAGGAGTTGTATGCAGAAACTAAAGAAAACCGCCAATCGCTAGATATCATTTATAGAAGTCTTAGTAACCTGGTGGCATTGGACAGAGGACGCTATCGGTCAACAGACCTCCTCCAAGCACTTGATGGCTTGTGTGCATTGAATGATGCCTGCTCAACGGACAACGTGCCTGCAGTGGTGTGTTCCCTCTGCCGAGACCTCCCCGTCCCTGTTAACCGGACCAGGTTTGCCAACACTTCCTGCGTCAGAACAGTCACCTTGGAGGAGAGGAGCTTGGAGTGGGTGGACCGTTATCGCCTCACCCCAGTCAAAGGTCCAATTTTGAGTGAAATATTTTGTGATGGTTCCCTTGGGGCCAACCTGTGGACCGATCCCTCCCGAGGCTGTAGTGTTGTCAGGACGACAGCTGCGGGGAGGTACCTGTGGCTGAGAAGTAACCAAACCGAGGAGGTGGTCCGATTTCCGACAGTCACCCGATCAGAGGACTGTGAGGGACCACTCAGGGACAAATTCACATGGGAGCTGGACCATTTCTGCTGTGAGGTCATCGATGATACGATAATACACAACTCCGACTGTCTGAGTGCAAACCTGGCGTGCTCCTTGGCCCGAGGGCTAGTTTATCAAACTTCTCTTACGGAAACTGTGACAACATTCACAAATCTTCTTCAAAAACTTGACGAGGCACTGATGAACAGGACACTAGCTGAAGTGCAAGAAAGCATTAAACTGGAGGAGCTGCGTGCAGCAGAGAAGGAGGTTGGACAGTTGATGAACTTTGACCTCTTTCTTTCTGACCTAATGGACTTCAGACAAGCAAGGCACAAGGATATCTCGAGTGATAACACAACTGAAGAGGATGTGTCTGTGACCATCGGCAGTATCTCCTTCAGTCTGACCCTGTTCTCCAAACCCCCCACTACCATCCCTCTGGAGATAAGCTACTCCACTCCTAATTGTTCAGATGCTATCATGAACTTCAATTTCTACATTTCTTCCATCGATTCGTCCATCATTGATGCTGGAAATCTACTAGCAAGGGCAGCCGTGGGTGGGGGCTGTCCTCAGAGGACCTCTGGATTTTCAAACTACAACGAGTACTGCAAGAGCCTCTTGGACATGAGCACAGCTGTTGGAGTACTGGCCAATTCCCTGGACATTGTACGTGAGAGGTACGACCTCACTCACTCTGGTATCGCAGAGCTGAAGTCCTCGTTGAGTGCTCGTGCTGGCTACATTGGGTCCTGGTCCACTCCTCCTGCGTGGTACAACTCAACTGCTGCTGATCACGTGGACCTGTCCCTGGTCCCAGCTCTGGTGAGAGCCTCTCCACTCCTGACCAGCTTCAACAACCTGGTTGATGTGATGGGGAGTGCTGCACAGGAAACTGCTGAGTTTGCAGATCAATACGCCTTCTTGAAATGGCTTCTCTATTTGGAGACTGAAGTAGGCAGTGTGTTTGAAGACTACGAGTGTTCAGGTCTTGTTCAGTGTTTGCTGAAGATTGGAGAGATAGTTGAACGACTCCTGCTCAATGCCAACACCGAGTGGTCGAAACAGACCCTATCAGAGCTAGAGCCAGCTATGGACGATCTAAAGAGCATTGTCACAGATGACAGCATAAGACATGTCCAGACTCTTAGATCTAAATTTACGAAAATTGAGGCCATACTAGTAGCTATGATAGAGAGTGAGTTTTGGTGTGAACAGATACAAGACGTGGTAGTGGACCCCGGTGCAGCTAGGGATCCGATACCTCTGCTCAACAACAGTTCCCGTGAGGTCACTTTCAAGTGCCAATCCTCTTCCGAGTACCCTTCACATTACCAGTGGCTCAGGGACGGTGTAGCTTTGCCAGGAGCCACGTCATCCATTTTATCAATCGAAATAGACAGTGTGGACTTGAGTGGTGTCTACTCCTGTGATGTCCAGTCTCATCTAGGGAATGACGTCTCCTCAAGCTTCCAGCTACAAGTGCACCAGCCGCCAGTGCTGACTCGGCATCCTGACAACTTCACTGTGTCTTCAGAGAGTGGACCTGTGTTCTTCAGGTGCAATGCCACGGCCATACCCCCTCCATCATGGCAATGGTATTACCAGAAGAACACAGAGGCTAGCTTACTAATGTTGGAGGGTGCAAACACTAGTGAGTTGATGGTCACTCCATCCTCCAGTGCAGAAGGGTACTACATCTGTGAGGCCAGTAATGATCTAGGCACTGTGCAGTCCTCACCCGGAGGCCGGCTACAAGTGCTCCAGTCGACCATTGCACGCACAGCCAGGCCCTGTGCTGTAGACTTTGATGGCAACACCGGCTCTCGGTCACGTAGGGCAGCGCTGAACTCGCCCAACTCAGACCCCCTTGTCCTCTCTCACAATCTCACTCAAATCATTGTTCACTTCTTATTCTCCAGTGCCAGCTCAGTGGTCATTGAGGATGGCCTCATCACAGTCAACGACCAATCGGAAGGGATCAGTTTGACCTTCAATGTTGTCTCTGGGGAGCTGGTGGAGGAGAACACCACACAGGACGCCCAACAGATGCTGAACAGGATTGTGTCCACCTACATGGAGTTCGACATGGTGGTGTCCCTCATTGCTACACATCTCGGGAACAGCAGTGCCATCGACTACAGATCTCTCGGCATCGACTACAGCAACATCACCCTGGCCGTGCTCGACGAGAGTACCATCCTCAGCACATGCCCTCAAGGCCAGGAACTGAAGAGGGACACCAACCTTTTCTGTGGTATGCGTACATACACAAAGCAATCTATGTACTTTGTATGTTGTGTCTTTGATGTTCAACACATCAGGAGAGAGTTAACACTCTCCTTTAGTCTATACATACAAGGTGTATACCAGGTGTATACTTGGTCATACATGTGATGTTCATATGATGTACAAGTGACATACATGTGATGTATGTGTGGCATACATGTGATGTATGTGTGACATACATGTGATGTACATGTGGCATGCATGTGATAATGTGTGTATAACTTCCATCACCCATGTTCAGTGAGCTGTCCTCCTGGTACAAGACAGACAGCTGCTGTGGAAGCCCTCCGCAGCGATCTCTCTCTCCGGTATCCAAAGTGTGAGATGTGTCCACTCGGGGAGGTCCAGCCCTCTCCAGGCCAACAGCAGTGTCTTCCTTGTCCGACTGGCGAGTACCAGCCGGGCCTAGGGGGTGTCCAGTGTAGCTTGTGCCCTGTGGACCAGTATCAGGACACTACTGGACAGTTTGTCTGTAAGGCGTGTCCCTCGGGCATGGGAGTGGCCTACACCGGGGCAACCAGTGTGGACAACTGCACTTGTATATCGAACTGTGTAAGTGATCACGAATGTAGACTGTGGTATGTTCCACCATGATGTGTGGGTGTATTGCGTATAATTCACTGTACAATACTGCTACTTGTGTCACACCCTTCATATTACCATGTAGTCACTGCTTAAGATGCTGTACTCATTGTTGCTACAGGGCTCTCGTGTTAAAACCTTCACTATTGCATGGATCGCTGCTGTTATCGTATTTGCTGTTATTGTAATAAGTGAGTCTGGATTTGTGTTTGCTTGAAGTTGTATTTTCATGAACACTGTAAATCCACTCACTATCCCTCCCTCCTCTCACTCACTCACCCACTCACTTACTCACACACGCACACACACTCACTCACCCACTTAATCACCCACCCACTCACTCACTCACCCACTCACCCACTCGCCCACTCACTCACTCACTCACTCACACACTCACTCACACACTCACTCCTTCACTCACCCACCCACTTTTACTCCTTCACTCACCCACTCACCCACTCACTCCCTCACCGACTGACCCGCTCTCCATCCCTTCTTCATTGTAGTCTGTGTTGTGGTGGTTCTGGGACTGCTTGTGTACAAACGACAAAGAGGGAAGAAGTCCTATGATGTGCAGCTAGCCTCTATGGATGTAGGGTTGTGGGATGCCGGTAGCACCGACCGCTATGAGATGCAATCCTCATCTGGGAGCACTGGCCACTATGAGATGCAACCATCAGCGGGGGTCACTGGCCACTATGAGATGCAACCATCAGCGGGGGTCACTGGCCACTATGAGATACAACCATCAGCGGGGGTCACTGGCCACTATGAGATGCAATCCTCGTCTGGGGTCACTGGCCACTATGAGATGCAACCGTCAGCTGGGAGCACTGGCCACTATGAGATGCAACCGTCAGCTGGGAGCACTGGCCACTATGAGATGCAACCGTCAGCTGGGAACATCTATGTCAATCCTCACGTGGGCCAGGATGACAAGGATGTAACCATGGAAACCAACATTGACGATGACACCTTTACCAAACCCCCAGGTGGTGGTGGTGATCCAGGTTCCAACAGCACCACCGACGAGTCCCTCAAAGACACCACCACCGGTGACAATGGGGAGAGTGAAACACACTCCAACCCTCTCCGCTGTGAGGACTTGTAAGTCTCAATTCCTTCCATTCATGGCAAGAACCAATGGAACAATGTAGTGTAGTGTACTAAGAACTCTATATAATCTCGTAGTTATAGTAGTAAGTGCAGTGTGTGTGTAGATCACGTGCACTGTCGTAGAGCAATAGCTGTAGTTGAAGTGTGTGCAGTAGTGAATCAGATAATCACATGACTATCACGGGTTTACGTTGTTCCGGCGCCAATATGGCGGTATAAACAGGTAGAGAACTAGTAGGGTTTCATTGGACCCTTCGCAATAGTGTCTGCAGCGATCGAGTCGCAAAGATTGTACTTGTGGTGATATACGTAATGCGACGGGGGGTTCTGAGAACGTCTATTGAAGCTGTTATCACATAGAAACGAAAATGTCTTTGGATTCTGAGGTCAACGGTACCCGGCAGTCTTCCTCTAGTGAAGGAGTGAGTAAGACCACGTCTATTCCTCTGGTAGTGCTGTCCTCGCGGTTCAAGCACGCCAACTCGCTCCGGTCCATCGCTAACCCGGGTGTCGCCATGGTGTACTACAAGTATGAGGCCACGTCACTCGAGGCGCTCCTCGACCGCATCGACAAGGAACTCAACGGCGTCAAGGCCATGAGCATGGCGCTGTTGATGTATGGACAAGCGGGCTACCTGAAGATCAACAAACAGAAGGTGATGTTCGCTGTAGAGGGAACGATTCGTGAATCAATTTTTTGTACTGTGTGGTTTTTATAAGAGTGGGCGTGTCACGATTTGTTTATGAGCTTATTAGAGGGCGTGTCCGTATTTTTGTTTACTATTCGATTGGATGTGTGTGTGTGTGTGTGTGTGTGTGTGTGTGTGTGTGTGTGTGTGTGTGTGTGTGTGTGTGTGTGTGTGTGTGTGTGTGTGTGT
The DNA here is from genome assembly GCA_964020155.1 of Chondrilla cf. caribensis. NCBI lineage: Eukaryota > Metazoa > Porifera > Demospongiae > Chondrillida > Chondrillidae > Chondrilla > Chondrilla cf. caribensis. The sequence continues at coordinate 4,783,770 of OZ026564.1, read as the reverse complement.
GTGTGTGTGTGTGTGTGTGTGTGTGTGTGTGTAGAGATAGAGTGAGAGAGTGGTATACTAATGCATGGTGTACATGGTTTTAGAGTGTCAATGTGCAGAAATTGAGAGAAGATGAGGAACTCCGTGACTTCTTGGTGAAACTCACAGAGCGGTACTTGGACCAGGAGAGTCCCTTGTCACGAGTGGATCTTCTTCAAACCTCTCTCGTACAAAATGACGATGGAGTAAAGGCCCTTCAGGAGCTGAGGAGTCTTATGAAGGTGAGTTGCCTGATCATTTTAAGATTGTTGGCTGATGAGGGGATGTCCTTGAAGAGCTGTTTGTGGTTTGTGTAGGTTCCTGTTTATGCGTCAGTGGACATCTTGGGAGGGTATGTTTCGGATCCCACTTCAGTGTCATCATTCCGGATTGGGACTTTGTATTTCGATAGAGAGAAGTTGAATGACTGGAGGATGCAAACAGACAAGGAAGCAAGAGCCTTGTATGAGAAGATGTGGGTGGAGGGGACAGGTGAACCAACTGCATGGGTAATCTGGAGTTAGGTGGTGGGTAGGCAGGGTGGCTCTTCTAAGATAGCAGTCGTTTGTCTCTTGTAACACTGTTTGATGTGTGGATACCACCTCACAGGTGCCCATGGGCGAGCTATCGTGTATCGAAAGAAAGACGACAACTCGTTTGTGATTCTGAAGGAGATCAACATGATGGATCTGACCAGAGAGCAGCGCGTGCGAGCGATGACGGAGGTTGACATCCTGGCCAGGCTCAATCACCCCAACATCATCAGCTATTATGACAGCTTTGAAGAAGATGGCTCCCTGATGATTGAGATGGAGTATGCTGAGAAAGGGTGAGGCAATGGGTATACTGCCAGATATACTGAATTATACTGATGTTGTCTTCGGTAGCACACTAGCTAAGTATCTGAGTAATTTGGATCGGTCAATGAGTGAAAAAGAGATGCTAACCATGTTTGTTCAGATGGTGGATGCCATCGACTATCTCCACAAGGAAAAGATATTACATAGGTGTGTGTGTGTGCGTGCGTGCGTGAGTATGTGTGTGAGCATGTGTGTGTGTGCTACACTTGTGTGTTGGGGTCAGGAGTGGGTGGATGTGTGGGGTTAGGGTGGATGTGGATGTGTATACATGTGTGTGTGTGTGGTGTATGTATGCTGGTGTGTTTCAATGTATTATTCCATTTTAGAGACCTGAAGACAGCCAACATATTTCTAACTAAGGAAGGAATGGTTAAATTGGGTGATTTCGGTATATCCAAGATCCTTTCCAGCACCCACCAACATGCACAGACCGTCGTTGGTACTCCTTACTACATCAGCCCTGAAATCGTGAGTGAGCACATGACTGTCACACAATCTGCTCATGACTATCACATGCTCTACTGTATTACTGCATTGTACCGTATTACTATATGATATCCATGTGACTTCCAGTTTTCCTCTATTGGATTCCCCATTGCCACATTATTACATTCCCCATCACCACAGTGTGAGAATCGTCCTTACAATACTAAGTCAGACATCTGGTCCTTGGGCTGTATCCTGTATGAAATGGCTTGTGGGAAGAAGACTTTTGAAGGGACGAACTTGGGAGCTTTGGTTCATAAAATAATGCTGGTGTGTGTGTGTGTGTGTTTGTGTGTGTGTGTGTGTGTGTGTGTGTGTGTGTGTGTGTGTGTGTGTGTGTGTGTGTGTGTGTTTGTGTGTTTGTGTGTGTGTGTGTGTGTGTGTGTGTGTGTGTTTGTTACATCTCACCCTCACCCTCACTCCCTCTCACCCTCCTCTCACTGTAGGGTACGTTTGACCCCATCTCAACTCAATACAGCAAGGGATTCAGAGAATTGGTGCGTAAGTCCACATGTCAGCAGTGCTACTGTCACCGCTTTGTTATTGTTGATGTTGTTGTTTACTACTCTCATACTTGTGTATCGATCCTCTCAGGTGACAGACATGTTGCAAGTGGATCCACAGGACAGACCAAGCGCTGAAAACCTGTTGGTGAACAGGTTACCTCCGCTGATGGTCCAGTTCATGGAGGAAATGTCTGATTTCATACCTGTGGAGGATGGTGATGATAAGGAGATTGCTAATACTAGGTTTGTGGGCGTGTCAGTGAGCCTGTTGCTGAGTCAGCATTTTCTTTGCACAGTGTTTTGCGTAAGCTGTGCCTGATACCTGCAATACTCCCAGTAGGTCATTTCTGTATCACTTACACCACGCAAGACGCACTTTGACCCCAGTCAGTATCGGCATCAAAGCTAGACTAGAGCAGGTAAGTGCATGTCTACTGCATCTATTAGTTTCGGCCATTTTACTGTGTGCATTTCAGGTGCCTATTTACCAGCATGTTGGCCATTTTGCCGTGTGTACAGTAAATATCTATTGGTTTCGGCCATTTTACTGTGTGCATTTCAGGTGCCTGTTACCAGCATGTTGGCCATTTTGCCGTGTGTACAGTAAATATCTATTGGTTTCGGCCATTTTGCTTGTAGGTGTCTATTGGGTTCGGCCATATTGTTGCATGTACATTCGACCACACTGTTCTCTCGTGGGGAGATAATGCTCATGGGCAATTGGGCCATGCTGACACCACACCCAGGACCACACCCACAATCATTGATGCATTGAAAAACAAGAAAATTTCAAAGTAAGTGTGTACATCTGTGGTAATGGTATTCATGTTTTGTGTTAATCGTATTCATTGCTGGCAGGATTGAATGTGGAGGAGAATTCAGTGTGTTTGTTAGTGATAATGGAATAATCCTGACATGTGGGCGGGGAGACATCGGGGCTCTTGGACATGACACCACAGATGACCTCACCACCCCAAAATTGATCAAATTTTTCATTTCAAAGCACATAACGAATGTAGCATGTGGGGAATCACATGTTGTTGCCATGACAACTGATGGACTATTTTCCTGGGGAGCTGGAGGCAGTGGTCGTCTTGGTAACGGGACTGAAGACAACCAGTGAGTTGTGTTGTGATAGTAGTGATTAAAGCCGGCAGTGAAAGTTGTAACCCTGTCTGCTGTAGACACACCCCCCAGCCCATCCCTCTTGGAGAGCCAATAGAATCAGTGAAGTGTGGTTTTGACGGGACCATGTTCCTCACCACGTCTGGGACCCTTTTAGCTTGTGGGAGTAACCAGTTCAATAAATTGGGCCTTAATGACCGGGTTTCCCTCCGAATGCAGCTTAAGAAACTACTTGGCAATGTAGTGGTGAGTGTCCATGTCATAGAGAGTATGGCCCTGTGTACTCCTTGTTGGGTCCATGTCAGAAAGAGTATGGCCCTGTGTACTCCTTGTTGGATCCATGTCATAGAGAGTATGGCCCTGTGTACTCCTTGTTGGGTCCATGTCAGAGAGAGTATGGCCCTGTGTACTCCTTGTTGGGTCCATGTCAGAGAGAGTATGGCCCTGTGTACTCCTTGTTGGGTCCATGTCATAGAGAGTATGGCCCTGTGTATATAGTATTATGTATATACTATTTTATTTTGTCTTCCGATATGTTACGAGATAAGATAATTATAATATTATGTTAGGTATATAATATGCATTCCTATGCATAACTGCGACAGTGAATTTATATTATAATTCATATTGCACGAAAGAGTGGCCAATTTTAAAATGACAAGAATTAGAAATTGGGCTAGAATTCAAGCGCAACGGCTTTGCCAAACGTTATATCTTCAGTGAAGGTACTTCTGAAGACGCCCCAGTAGTTCAAGTGCAGTGGGCAGCAGCCCCATGAGTTTTTAACTTGAATTACTTGTTTTTTTTGGTATAACCTTGTATTACAATGTATATCTGTGTAACTCTGTATAATTCTGTATATCTGTATAATTCTGTATATCTGTGTAATTCTGTATAATTCTGTATAACTGTGTAACTCTGTATAACTGTGTAACTCTGTATAACTGTGTAATTCTGTATAATTCTGTATAATTCTGTATAACTGTGTAACTCTGTATAACTGTGTAACTCTGTATAACTGTGTAATTCTGTATAATTCTGTATGATAATGTACAACTCTGTATTTCTTGTAGACTGAGGTGTCTCATAAACTGTTGCCGACACCAATCAAGGAGCTGAAGAAGCATCGTGTAGTGAACATGGCACTTGGCCCCACCCACTCAGCTGTGCTCGTTAACAGTGGGTGTGTCTACACATTTGGCCGTAACACCGAGGGGCAGCTTGGCAATGGTAACATAGCAACAAGCTCTGTTGCTACTGTACTTCAAAAGAAAGCCTTTGTGAGTTGACTGTGTGTGTGTGTGTGTGTGTGTGTGTGTGTGTGTGTGTGTGTGTGTGTGTGTGTGTGTATGTGTGTGTGTGTGTGTGTGAGTGCATGTATGGCATGCATGCGTACGTGCGTGTTTATGAGAATGCTTATGTATGAGATTGCATCTCAGTTAATGTCAGACTGTTCATTGTGGTTTCAGATGATCTTGTGCTCAGAACTGTCAACTGTAGCTGTCCTTGAGAACAGAAATGACATCAACAGGAGTTTTGTTCTTTGGGGAAGTCCCAGTCTTATACCAACACCTGTGACGTCATTACTAGATAATAATATTCCCAAGAAAAGCAGTAGTGATGGTTGCTATAATGGTACCCATGACAACAAGGGATTGGCATCCCTTGTGGCTCAAAAATTAAGCGAGCAGAAGACGAGGAAGCTCCTAGCAGGAGTGAACGACCCTCCCCCGGGATTGTCCCGGATTGTACCCTCCAGTATACCTACTGACCAGAGCAAGGACACTGCTCCAGGACAGTCGGAAGATGTGAGTCTCTCTCTCTCTCTGTGTGTGTGTGTGTGTGTGTGTGTGTGTGTGTGTGTGTGTGTGTGTTAATGCATGAGTGAGGACACTTTGAAATTCTTCACTCCTCCCTAGGATGTAGCCATCTCATCCTCAGAGTCCACATCATCTCGCAACTATCTGAGGGACTTACTGGCTCGTTTGCCATCAGATATCAAAGACCCAAAGGAGAAGGAGAGAGGGAGGAAACACAAGAAACCCTCCACCAG
>OZ026564.1:4731222-4776222 GCA_964020155.1 Chondrilla cf. caribensis | reverse complement strand
CCCAATTCAGAGTGCTTGATGATCTTCAGCTGGGTTATGAACAGGTGTGTGTGTTTGTAATGAACAAACATCTACTAGAGGATGAAATTGTTTATGAATGTAACAATGGTTACCATAGAAACTGCAAGAAATAAAGAAAGTTACAGAAGATGAAAAAGTTGACTTGGAAGCGAGAATCAATCTTTTGCAGTGTGAGAGGAAGTTAGCGGAAGATAAGCTGAGGGAAGAACAGGAGAAGTTGGCGCGAGATCTGGAGGAGAGACGTCAACTGGAACAGAAGATATCAGAGGTGAAGTGGTTATGTGTGCGGTCTGTGACGTATTTGGTGAGAGTGATGTGTCTGTTATGTTAGGAGAGGAATGAACTAAGATTGGAACTGGAAGCGTTGAAGGAAGAGGTATGTCACTATTATCACTGACCACACCTCCAGACTATCATTGACCACACCTTCCCATGGTTACTAACCACACCTCCCTATGTTCACTGACCACACCTCATGATCACTGACCACACCTCCTCATGATCACTGACCACACCTCCTAATGATCACTGACTACACCTCCTAATAATCACTGACCACACCTCCTCATGATCACTGACCACACCTCCTCATGATCACTGACCACACCTCCTAATGATCACTGACCACACCTCCTCAGGTTCATGAGTACAAGGTAGTGGTATCAAACCTCCGGAAGGCTGGCAAGGGGGATGACCAGGAAGCTTCCAGTGGAAGCAGACAAGTAGTTTTACTGCACATTAACCATAACCATGTGCGTGCTCACCTTGTTGCTGTGTTCACTCTAGACTGTGAACAGTGGAACCTGCGAAAATAGCAAAGAAACAGTATCAAAATTTGTGAAGGTATTTATATGCATTAATGCATGCATGCACACACACACAACACACTCAACACACACAACACACACACTACACACATACAACACTGTTAATACATACAACACACACTGCATACATACGTGTGTGTATGTATGTAATGTTTCCATTTTAGAATAAACACAAAAAAAATCTGAAGAATGGGAGTGGGAATGTGAAACCTACCCCGAGTTACCATGACAAGCCACAAAGCAAATTTTGTAGTATCATGTGACCGTCATGTGATTGTCGTGTTCTGTTGCCACATTTGTATTACCACCGTCTCTTGGGCTACACAGTGCTCAGGTATATGGACCACTTTGAATGTTTGTACAGCATTCATATTCAGTATTTGTGTACATATGAGTTGCATGTATTTTGGTATCAATTTTTTCACATTACATGTATGCTTTTATTATGATTATTGTATTGGTCACATGGAACTGCATAGGTGTGTGTGTGTACATATGAGTTGCATATATTTTGATATGATACAATTTGATATAAATATTATTATAATAACGTTGATGGTGTGATAATGTAATGTTTAATACCATTGTTATTGTTATTCTATTGTTGTTATTTACATTACGACAGCTAATCTTGCATTGATTGTTCAATACATTGTTATGTATATAATTTCATATAAATATTATGTATATTTACTTTTAATATTAATAATTATTGTATTAGTCGCATGGACACTCAGTAGGCCCCAGTGACCAGTAACAAAATTTGAAACGTCTTACTGCAATGTCACCACGAGTTTATTAGCAAATCCAGGTAAAGGCAAATCATGGCAGAGTGGGCGTGTCAAGCTAGTATTCACTCCAGAATAGCTGACCCGTAACCCCAGCTACATTGGAAGGTGCTTAATATTTTTCCAATGTATGGGAGAGTATAGAGAGAAAACGCTAAGCACCTTTTGGCATAGCTGATGGGGGAGGGGGTGTGTCAACTAGATATTATAGGCAGACCTAGCTGGGGACATGAGCTAACTTCTTAAACAATTCCCATCTCAATAGGTGGCTCATAACCCCAGCTACATTGGAAGGTGCTTAATATTTTTTCAATGTATGGGAGAGTATAGGAGAGAAAACGCTAAGCACCTTTTTGCATACCTCGTGGGGGAGGGGGCGTGTCAACTTATTATTATAGACAAACCTAGCTGGGGACGTGAGCTAACTTCTGAAACACTTCCCATCTCAATAGCTGACCCGTAACCCCAGCTACATTGGAAGGTGCTTAATATTTTTCCAATGTATGGGAGAGTATAGAGAGAAAACGCTAAGCACCTTTTGGCATAGCTGATGGGGGAGGGGGTGTGTCAACTAGATATTATAGGCAGACCTAGCTGGGGACATGAGCTAACTTCTTAAACAATTCCCATCTCAATAGGTGGCTCATAACCCCAGCTACATTGGAAGGTGCTTAATATTTTTTCAATGTATGGGAGAGTATAGGAGAGAAAACGCTAAGCACCTTTTTGCATACCTCGTGGGGGAGGGGGCGTGTCAACTTATTATTATAGACAAACCTAGCTGGGGACGTGAGCTAACTTCTTAAACAATTCTCATCTCAATAGGTGGCTCGTAACCCCAGCTACATTGGAAGGTGCTTAATATATTTTCAATGAATGGGAGAGTACGCATAGGAGAGAAAACGCTAAGCACCTTTTTGCATAGCTCATGGGGGAGGGGGCGTGTCAACTTAATAATATAGACAGACCTAGCTGGGGACGTGAGCTAACTTCTGAAACACTTCCCATCTCAATAGGTGACCCGTAACCCCAGCTACATTGGAAGGTGCTTAATATTTTTTCAATGTATGGGAGAGTATAGGAGAGAAAACGCTAAGCACCTTTTTGCATACCTCATGGGGGAGGGGGCGTGTCAACTTAATATTCTAGACAGACCTAGCTGGGGACACGAGCTAACTTCTTAAACAATTCCCATCTCAATAGCTGACCCGTAACCCCAGCTACATTGGAAGGTGCTTAATATTTTTCCAATGTATGGGAGAGTATAGGAGGGAAAACGCTAAGCACCTTTTGGCATACCTCATGGGGGAGGGGGCGTGTCAACTAGATATTATAGGCAGCCCTAGCTGGGGACATGAGCTAACTTCTGAAACAATTTTCATCTCAATAGATGGCTCATAACCCCAGCTACATTGAAAGGTGCTTAATATTTTTTCAATGTATGGGAGAGTATAGGAGAGAAAACGCTAAGCACCTTTTTGCATAGCTCATGGGGGAGGGGGCGTGTCAACTTAATATTCTAGACAGACCTAGCTGGGAACATGAGCTAACTTCTGAAACAATTCCCATCTCAATAGCTGACCCGTAACCCAAGCTACATTGGAAGGTGCTCAATATTTTTCCAATGTATGGGAGAGTATAGGAGAGAAAACGCTAAGCACCTTTTTGCATAGCTCATGGGGGAGGGGGCGTGTCAACTTACTATTCTAGACAGACCTAGCTGGGAACATGAGCTAACTTCTTAAACAATTCCCATCTCAATAGGTGGCTCGTAACCCCAGCTACATTGGAAGGTGCTTAATATTTTTTCAATGTATGGGAGAGTATAGGAGAGAAAATGCTAAGCACCTTTTTGCATACCTCATGGGGGAGGGGGCGTGTCAACTTATTATTATAGACAAACCTAGCTGGGGACGTGAGCTAACTTCTGAAACAATTCTCATCTCAATAGGTGGCTCGTAACCCCAGCTACATTGGAAGGTGCTTAATATATTTTCAATGTATGGGAGAGTATGCATAGGAGAGAAAACGCTAAGCACCTTTTTGCATAGCTCATGGGGGAGGGGGTGTGTCAACTTACTATTATAGACAGACCTAGCTGGGGACATGAGCTAACTTCTTAAACAATTCCCATCTCAATAGGTGACCCGTAACCCCAGCTACATTGGAAGGTGCTTAATATTTTTCCAATGTATGGGAGAGTATAGGAGAGAAAACGCTAAGCACCCTTTGGCATAGCTCATGGGGGAGGGGGTGTGTCAACTTAATAACATAGACAGACCTAGCTGGGGATGTAAGCTAACTTTTGAAACAATTCCCATCTCAATAGCTGACCCGTAACCCCAGCTACATTGGAAGGTACTTAAAATATTTTCAATGTATGGGAGAGAATAGGAGAGAAAACGCTAAGCACCTTTTTGCATAGCTCATGGGGGAGGGGGTGTGTCAACTTAAGATTTTAGACTAAATCAGTCGGTGACGTGAGCTAACTTCTGAAACAATTCCCATCTCAATAGGTAGCTCGTAACCCCAGCTACATTGGAAGGTGCTTAATATTTTTTCAATGTATGGGAGAGTATAGGAGAGAAAACGCTAAGCACCTTTTTGCATAGCTCATGGGGGAGGGGGGCTGTCAACTTGATATTTTACACAGACCAAGCTGAGGATGTGAGCTAACTTCTGAAGCAATTCTCATCTCAATAGGTGGCTCGTAACCCCAGCTACATTGGAAGGTGCTTAAAATATTTTTCAATGTATGGGAGAGTATAGGAGAGAAAACGCTAAGCACCTTTTTGCATAGCTCATGGGGGAGGGGGCGTGTCAACTTAATAATATAGACAGACTTACATATACATTATTATATGTGCCATATGGACACCTAGAAGAATTTTTGATGGGCAACCAAATGTATCATTTTTGATATCAGAAGGACCATACTGGTTCCAGGAGTGTGTCCGTGCATCCATATTTGTGCTACAGAGCACTACATGGACACCAGAGTGGCCAAGGTGAACCAGGCCTATAGCACACACAGGAGGGTGTGCATGCATCCAATTTTGTGTTGTTAACTTGGATGTGGTGTGCGAGTACATCAGTAATTGCGTTGTCATGTGACATGTCATGTGACTAGTGGCTAATTATAAAACTTCCTCCCTGGTTACCTGACGGTCAGGAACAACTCCATATTGGAAAGTACATATTATTTTATATGCCAAATGGACTCTGAGGAGGTCATAGTGACTGCCAGCAACATATGTAGTTACTTTGTCTTATGGTGTACATGCAGAAGGAATCGTGTATTATATGTACATACATTCTTCATGGAGCTTTGAAATGACAAGAGAAATATCAATATAAAAGTAATGGCATAATAACCATAATTGTATTTTTGTGATAATCTGGTGTGATTATCATGTGACTATCATGTGATATTCTAAGTGGCTGGTCATTTCTTCCGTTTTCCCTTTCCTTTGGATTTCCCACCTTGTCCACCTGCCCCTCCCTCTGCCCCTCCTCCCTTGTATCCAGGTTGACGTGTCTTTAGTTTCGGTATCATCTCTGACAGGAACAACATGAGCTGTTTCTCTGGCAGGAAGACAGGGAACACATGTCAGTCACATGTCAGTCACATGTCAGTCACATGGGTAGTCTGTCATGTAGTGCTGGACCGGCAGGTTACCACAGCAGTCAATTATCAAATAGAATTGTTGTGTTATTGTGTATGTGTCATTAATAATGAATACTATCGTTTTATAATATTATGTCAATCCAGGTAATTAGACACGCATGTGCAGTTATAGAAGCTTATTAAAATTGGGAAGGCCTTCAGCCCCAGAGGCTACTATACTAGGCCCTGAGAAGCTTGAACCAGGATGTGTGCACACCACTCTCTGGTGTAGATGTGTGCACATCACTCTCTGGTGTAGACGTGAGCACATCACTCTCTGGTGTAGATGTGTGCACACCACTCTCTGGTGTAGACGTGTGCACATCACTCTCTGGTGTAGATGTGTGCACACCACTCTCTGGTGTAGACGTGTGCACACCACTCTCTGGTGTAGACGTGTGCACACCACTCTCTGATGTAGATGTGTGCACACCACTCTCTGGTGTAGATGTGTGCACACCACTATCTGGTGTAGATGTGTGCACATCACTCTCTGGTGTAGACGTGTGCACATCACTCTCTGGTGTAGATGTGTGCACACCACTCTCTGGTGTAGATGTGTGCACATCACTCTCTGGTGTAGACGTGTGCACACCACTCTCTGGTGTAGATGTGTGCACACCACTCTCTGGTGTAGATGTGTGCACACCACTCTCTGGTGTAGACGTGTGCACACCACTCTCTGGTGTAGACGTGTGCACACCACTCTCTGGTGTAGATGTGTGCACACCACTCTCTGGTGTAGATGTGTGCACACCACTCTCTGGTGTAGATGTGTGCACACCACTCTCTGGTGTAGATGTGTGCACACCACTCTCTGGTGTAGACGTGTGCACACCACTCTCTGGTGTAGACGTGTGCACACCACTCTCTGGTGTAGACGTGTGCACACCACTCTCTGGTGTAGACGTGTGCACACCACTCTCTGGTGTAGATGTGTGCACACCACTCTCTGGTGTAGATGTGTGCACACCACTCTCTGGTGTAGATGTGTGCACACCACTCTCTCGTGTAGACGTGTGCTCCACTCACTTGTATGTAGACCCTCTTTTACGGGCTGTTCTTGGCTGTCTCTAACCTGTACTCTTACCCTCCCTCCATAGGTATGGTCCCGACACCACTCTCTAGGATACTGCTTGTGTTGCTATGCATGTGATACGCATGTGATGAAACAATAATTTACTGTGATACACACACACACACACACACACACACACACACACACACACACACACCTCAATCTTCACATTCAGGCCCTGACTCACTAACACGTCATTCATTTCATTGCAAGTTGGATTGTCGACGGCCTACAAAGGGAGCCAATCTAGGTCATGCATTCAATGTGATGTGAATTTTTCGGTATACTTGTAGATGATGGCTTGAGGACAGACCAAAAGGTAAACTCACCTTATTCTTTGATATTCTTCTACCATCTCCTATCGTTTTCCTGGCGTTGATATACGAGGGATAGATCACCACCCATCTAAAAAGGACAAAACAAATGAAATATGGATTGAATGCTATACATATACGTATTTGAAGGGATACCATACGGCCAAACCTTTTCTCATCTTCGTACGACAGGCCTTCGTAGGGGGAAGCCATTTTTGAAAACCAACTGTTGGTAAATAAAATGGCGGAAACGAAGGTCGTCATTGCTGTTCCAAAGTCGAATAGCGACGAGCTGCTTGCTCTGAGGACGAGAGTCCAGCAGCAGTCGGAACTCATAGCTATGCTCAAGGAAAGGGCAGACGACACCTTAAGGCAAGTAAGTAATACCAAAGTCGCCAAAAGGCTGCACTACCATTATACTGAGTGCAGTTAGTACTGTGTGGTCACCACAGATATGCTGCTGTCCTGCATCTTGGTGCACAGTAGGAGAGATATGTATATGTTGTGATATATGTTTGAGATATGTCCTGTGTACAAATAGTAAAAACAAATAATATGGGATGTGTGTATCAGGTGTATGATAGCTGAATGGCACGATAGGTTAATATATTATGTTTTGTGCATGGGTGCAGGTGAACAAATTGACCAGTGAGAACGAATTGCTATTGAAGGAAAGGGATGCCATGAGCCAGGAACTGACAGAAGAGATCAAAAAGTGTAAAAGTATTGAACGGCACTTTGAGACTCTTTCGGACAACCACACCAAAATGATTGCTATTAAAGATGAGTTCAAGGAGGAGAGTGAAGGACTGAAGAGAAAACTTAAAAAGTACCTACACAAAGGGGATGACCCTGTCATTATGGAAAGAGAGGCTGAGATACAGAGACTGCAGAATGAGTTAGCAAGTGTCAAAGTTGCCCTAGCGACTGAGCAGGCTACTGTACAGTAAGTGTGTGTGTGTGTGTGTGTGTGTGTGTGTGTGTGTGTGTGTGTGTGTGTGTGTGTGTGTGTGTGGTGGATGCATTGTGTCTGTATGTAAGGAAAATGTGAACACTGACGAATTTGCTGAGGATCTAATAGGGGAGTAGCCCCACCTCCATTGGTAATTCAGTTATGTCTTCTTCCCCACCATCTTGTGTTTAACAAATGTCCTGGTCTCCGTCAGTTCTCAGGAAAGAGAGCTCCATCATCTGGAGGCGGAGCTGGGGGACACTAAGAGGGCATCTCAAGATTCATGCAGGCTGCTTGAGCAGCAGTTGAAAGGTATTTACTCTTTTGGGTCTTATCGAACTCTGCATTGGAGCAGATGGATCTCTATTGCTGATGTATGTGCATTCTCTTTATTAGATGCTAGTACCAGGATTAGAGAATTGTCAGATGCTTTGAAGAAGATGGGAGAAGAATCAAGAGAGAAGGAAGATCAGAATTGCCACGCTATGTCTTTGCTGCAGAGTGAATTGAACACTGAAAGAATCAACAATAAGGTCCACTACTTTACACGAGACCGTCAACTTTGGTGTGAACTTGTCAATGTCTGTCTGGGTATCTGCGTGTCTGGACATCTGCCTGGGTGTCTACTTGTCTAGGCGTCTCCCTGGGTGTCCATTTATCTGGACATCTGCCTGGATGTCTATTTGTCTGGACATCTCCCTGGGTGTCTACTTGTCTAAATGTCCACCTGGGTGTGTATTCGACCAATGTCTGACCACTCGGTATTACAGTTCATTCACTGCCATTTGTGTTAGGACAAGGAACTGGAGCTGGATAGACTAGAGGAAGTGGTAGCGAGTTTGAGAAAGAATGTTTCAGAGTTGAAGGAACAGCTGAGGTCTGCTCCATAAGTGCATATTGTGTTCAATCTCATTTCTGTGCTTGAGTGAGTATTGTGATGATCAGGAATGTACGTACGTATGTCTTTATCTGTTGATAATAGTGTGTGTACAAATGATCTGGGTGGTCTATTTTGTAGACACAAGGAAGAAGAGATGACCTTAAGCAGTGCATCAGTGGAACTTATACAAGTGAAGCAAGTACGACCACATCAGCGTACACTGTGCCTGTCGTGTGTGTGGTGTGGTGTGTATACGTGTGTGTGTGGTTTGTGGTGTGTCATGGTGTGGTTGAAGACCACCTCCACTCACCGGGTTCAGGAGTACGATGCCTACAAGACTCACATGACAGCCCAGTTGGAGCAGGAAAGACAACTCAACAAAAAGTTGCAGAAACTCCTCAACTATTAACAGTCCGTTAATTTCCAGTTGTCAATGTTGTATGTAATTCATCATTATTGCTTGTTCAGTGACTTGAGTAAATGTCCGCTCATTCAATACAAAAACTGAGCTTCTAATAATTATTATAACATGAACTTTACATTAAAATTCTACTAATGTACCACAAGCATGCACTGGGACCAATATGAGGAGCCGACCAGCTACTGTCAATGTGCGAGGAACATTGCGTGATTTAAACAGTGAGTTCTCAAGTTCTTTACTTCTTGGACTTTTCCTACAAAAATACAAATTGCAGAGAGTGTGGATGAGTGTGTGTGTGTGTGTGTGTGTGTGTGTGCACGTGTGTCAGTACTGGTGTAACAGTAAGGTGCAGTCCTAATTGTTAGCAATTGATAATTTCAAGTTTTTATACAGAATGGTGGTTTGAAGATAATTGACAAAGTTTAACTTGTAGGAATGGTTAGATTGTAGTTGCTCTGTTATAAACATAAACCTCCTACTTTCCTGGCGTAGCTCCAGAGCCAAGGCTCCACTCACCTTCTTGGCCAAAATGACCAGAATCCTTCGGAAAATGTCAATGAAGTCGATGAACAGGTCCAGGGCATGCCACACGTAGTCATGGTCACCCCTCTCGAAGCGGTAGATGATCAGCTGGGTGTCAAACAGGACGAAACCACAGAATATCAGCAAACCCAGCCACAGTTGAATCTGAAGGAAACAAAGAGAAGTATCACATATCATCCCAGTCTGTACGCTACCTACTGTAGTGTGTGTGTGTGTGTGTGTGTGTGTGTGTGGTGTGCCAATCCTCCAAAACTAACATATTCGAATATACGAGCATACGTACCTCAAAAATGAAGACCGATCTGAAGAAGAAGTTCATGAATCCCATCAGCAGCAGCATGTTCAAGCCAGCAAACAAGGAACCTGGCAGTGTGGAAGCACACCACTTGTTAACACAACCACCACCTGAGGCTGCACACAGGAACTACGTACATACCCCACTACACAGTATGTACCCAACTACACACAGCCCAACTACACACAGCCCAACTACACAACACATCCACACAACTGTAGCTGGAGGTACACACTGTGCCTCACCTCCGAGGTAGAGCCAGCTCCTCTTGTCCGTCCACAATGCAGTCAGTGTGAGAGACACGAACAGTACACAGGTAGTAAGAAAGGCTGTGGGGACAATCCTGTGGGCGGGACCAAGAAACGAGAACACACACTGTGTTCACAATAGACACATGTAAAGATGTACGTATGACTAAGATCTCCTCATCAAAAAGTCGGATTATCTATGAATGTCCATGCATTTGAAACGGCTGCACACGCCAACAGGCTTAAGGGGGTGGAGCACAGAGCTACAAACATATTCAGAGATAAGCCCAGCTAACCTATGTAGGTACTCATCAGAGTTGATAGTGATAGCGGAGTTAACTATTGATGCTTGAAGGGATGGTGCAGGTGGCAGCTTGGTGTGGAGCTCATATGTAGGACTCATGTAGAACGCATGTACATAGGACTCATGTAGTACTCATGTAATACTCATGTAGGGCTCATGTAGGACTCAAGTAGTACTCATGTAGAACTCATGTAATACTCATGTAGGACTCATGTAGGACTCAAGTAGTACTCATGTAGAACTCATGTAATACTCATGTAGGGCTCATGTAGGACTCAGGTAGTACTCATGTAGAACTCATGTAATACTCATGTAGGACTCATGTAGGACTCATGTAGGACTCACTGGGGGTTGATGTCAATGACCAGGTCCAGGAGGGGTCCCAGAGAGAGGCCGGAGAAGAAACCAAATCCACACAAGATACCTGAGGAGAGAGAACAGTAACCAGTTCCCACCTAAAGAAACACACATAGAGGTAATAGGAAATTACTGAAACCTAACATTCCCAGTGTCTCCCGCAGGATGGACTGGCAACAGTTGCAAGGATCCAGTGTGTACACTTCAACAATGCCCACTCCAGGTACATGTGACAAGGGGGTTATACGTACGTATGTCTCTTATTTCACTGTTGGGGATGTACTACTACAGTATGCTGCACTTGTTGCAGGTGAGCTGGGGGAACACTGGGTTTACACGACATAAGCTTAGTTGCCTGTCTTCCACTCACTAAGTCTCTTCTTCTGCAGGTTGAGTTGCTGGTCTCTGGCGAGGTTGTAGTCCAGTGGAGTGAAGAACAACCAGAACAACATCACCAGTGCTCCAATGGTCCCCAGAAACTACACACCAGAGGACATGTGCAATCACACTCAAGAATCATCAATGCAACAAAACTGTACATATGTACGTATGTACATTTTCATACTGAATTTAACACTTTCTGTTTGTTGTTTAGCATGGTAACCTCACGGCTAAAGGCTTTCTCAGGCGAAATAAGATATAGTAACCATAACCTTAGGCATGTATGCTTGCACGATGGCTGTAGTGTTGACAACCAGATTCTCTCATCACAAGCTGCCATTTTGTTGGTTGACATGGCCAAGTATGGTTGGCAAGGTAACACACACACTACACGAAGTGGAATAGTTTCATCGTAGGGTTGACTGGTGTGACAAATCCATCTCTACCAGTCGGGACCTTGTACTGCATCACGCCATGTGCAATGGCACAACACACACAACACAGTCAACTACTGCACCAATGGTTCACCACTAGGACAGCAGATGACGACGAAGACACTCACTCCAAAGGGAACGATGAAGTACAGAGCAGCTCCGATGGCCGAAGTCAGCATGGTGGCTGCCAGAGCAGTGTAGACACGTTGGAGGTGCTCCTGGGAACCCTTGTTCCTGAATGGGAGAAGATTTGAACACAGTGAAGCTTGGAAAACACCACCATCCGCTACGAATGTCATCATAGTCTGATTCCACTAGTTCAGACAGAAGTGGATTCAAAGGAAATAAATTTATAATATCATTCGTCCCACATATGAAGTGGCATGTCCCACACAGTAATAAACTATTCTTTCGATGGTTATCGTATCCCAATTGTACGATACAAGGCCATCACACCATCCGGTAGAGATCCCTCTGACGTAGGCCCTATCCAAAACGGCGTCACGGTTGGCTGGAAAATCACTCACAGGTTTGAAAAGGCAAAGAGGGCTTTGGTTGAGAACGCATTCCTTCTGTTCAACAACTGATTCATCGTCAGTCGGTGTTTTTTTTCACGATTACTGAGTAAATTCACACGAAACGATCGAGCACTTTCTTGAGTGGATTACTCGGAACACGTTCAAGGAAATAATTGGACGATTTTATGCGGTGTACGCCCATCCTTGAATACAGGGGCATACTATTACGTCATTCACAGGCTCAATGACCTGCATGGCTTCGTGTTGCAGTTATAAAAGCAATACACTTCACAACACAATGTATTGTTAGCTCGTTCGTTGGTGTAATAGCAGAATGAAGGTGGTTCTATCGTTATTTGTGTTGGGGATGGTTGTTCTCTGGGGCCAGACGACTTCAGCTCCAGGTATAGTGTAGTCCAGAGTGTGTATGCGTGTGTGTGTGTGTGTGTGTGTGTGTGTGTGTGTGTGTGTGTGTGTGTGTGTGTGTGTGTGTGTGTGTGTGTGTGTGTGTGTGTGTATGTGTGTGTGTGTGTTTTTGTGCGTATGCACATGCATGTGTGTATGCATACCAAGCACAGTATACAGCTATGCATTAGAGTTTGATTCTTAGGTACATTTCCACAAGCTACATCTCCTTGAGGCAGGACACATAAGTCGAGTGTGCAGTAAATTGAAGCTCATCTGCACACAGGTCACCTGCACACAGGTCACCTGCACACCATGTATGCAAGCTAGATTGGTGTACGTGAGCATTGCGTCACTGAGGAATTTTCCAAGCAGATGTCCTCACTCCAGGCATCTCACATCCATTGTCTTTGTCTTGTGTGACACAATTACAACATTATGTACAGCACTGAGTAGTGAGATCCAGTCTTAACACTGTACAGAAGAGGTGGGGGTGGACAGGCTATAGCACCTGCCCATTGACCGTTGAATACAGTTCTACTATGTTCACCTGTGTCACTTCTAATACATTCATATACAGTAGAAATGTGGCACGTTAAACTACACAGGGCTATTAAAATCAGTTCTTGTTTAGGATGTTCTTATCAGGATTGTAGTACTATATGTACACTACTACAGCAAACCAAATTGTGTTAAAGGACTGGTTTGTGTCCAGTAGCAGTTTGTCTGGACACATTTACACTGTATGTACATGCATTCTGTGATGTGTAGCTGTTGAGAGCAAGTGGTGGCCAGGATGGAAGGGGACCAGTCACACCGATGTCAAGGCAAACGAGAAGAAAACCACTAACACACGCTGGGGACCAACGTACAAGGGCAAGGCTGTTAAATCTCAGAGCAAAGCGAATGAAGAGGATGTCAAACCTACGTACTGGGGACCAACGTACAAGGGCAAGGCTGTTAAATATCAGAGCAAAGCGAATGAAGAGGATGTCAAACCTACGCACTGGGGACCAACATACAAGGGCAAGGTTGTCAAATCTCAGAGCAAAGTGGATGAAGAGGATGTCAAACCTGTGCACTGGGGACCAACGTACAAGGGCAAGGTTGTCAAATCTCAGAGCAAAGTGGATGAAGAGGATGTCAAACCTGTGCGCTGGGGACCAACGTACAGGGGCAAGGTCACAGTGCAACAGCATGGTGATAAGGCAGTAAGTGCAGCTAACACACAAGATGATGTGTGTTCTTGTTTAAGTATCTTAGAGGTGATAAATTTTCCAATACTCAATCACGTGCACACACACACACACACACACACACACACACACACTTTTCCCATGGTTATTCACTCCCCCACACTCAGCTGAAACCCCATAGTACACAAATCAGATATGCACACTAGCAGCCAGTGAACTCCTCTTGGCCTTACAATACAAACACAATTAGATACATGATAGACGCAAATGGCTTCTAACAAACTTACCATTGATAGCTCTATTGGAGGGTCCTCAGTCATCATGTTACGGTAAGTAGATGATCCCATTACGGGCTGTGGAGGAAGTGATGCCATAGAGGCAATAGGGGATGGAATCCCCCCAAATGAAATGGTGATCTGGATGCATTGTTGAGGGAGAATGGGATAATTCAATGAAGGTCCTCCTCAATACACTGGAGGAGGGAAGCTTTCGGCATACATACAGCAATACAGGAAGTAATTGTGTATGAGACAGGATACAGTGCATGTGACAGGAAGTACAAGCAGTACATACTTCCTGTTGACCACACCACCATTTCACTTCTTCTAATTCTTTAGAATGCAAAATCTCAAACAGATAAAGACACCTTCGATAAAATGTGGGGGAAGAAAGATGTAAAGTCGATGGAAGGAAGCAAAACAGAAGATGATGCCTTGTTTGATAAAGTTTGGGGGAAAGAAGACGACAATAGCAACAGGAAATCAGGGACAACCTCACAATCCATGGAGGATGAATTCCAGAAGACTTACCACGACAAGGAAGGTGACAACGATAGTGAAGAGTTCGAAAAGCATTTTGGAAAGACAGATGACAAAGCGCAGACCAGCGAAATACACCAGCTGGAGCAGGACCTTGAAGCTGCTCTGAAGAGGGTCCACAGCCTCACCAGTGGGAAGTAGTCCACCCCACACACACACCACACCGATCAACTGTGAGAAGATAGCGCTAGGAAATAGGAACATACATAGGTAGTCACGTAGTTGAGAGTGTAGGAACCATTGTAATTATATTCATTGGCATTGTGTAAGTAATAAAGAAAACACAAATAATAAGAAAACATCAATTTTTTGGTGGGGAGTAGGTGAAATTCGGCCTGAAAATTGGTGCATTAACATTGAATACAAAATTTGATTTTGATTGTGTTTTATGTGTTGCTTGATCAGTAGGTGCGTCATAGAGGGGAGGACTGTCCTCCTCATAGTCAGGGGGTGTGCCCACTTCATCACTGTCGTCATGGTTACCCTCCTCCTTCCCATGAACTCGCATGGACTGGAGTAGGTCTGTACACATTTGATAACTTATACTCTCCTGAGGGGAATCCCTTGATGTTTGCTGTTGTTGTTGTTGTTGTTGTTGTTGTTGTTGTTCTGCACTTCGATAAGGAGTGTCCTCCATTTGCTGGCCAGACAGCAGAATCTGGTACTTTTGCCTTGCTTCTTCCACCAGCTCAAGGAGAGGTTTGTAGTAACGCTAAAGGGACAAATGAATAACTGATAGCACATGTAACTCCAGCAGCAACCCATGCTGTGTGTGTACTATTGCTATAAAAATCCCCACCTCAGCTCCATCGTAGCTGAAAATCCCCACTGCACTGATGGGGACTTTCTTCTTCATAATCCTCCCCATGTGTTGCCTGGTGAGGGCAAAGACCACCGGTATCTCCTGTTCCCGCGAGGTCTCGATCAGAGTAAACACAACATCGTCAATGCCACCTGGTGAGGGATGTCGAGTTGGAGTCCCTCACATCATTGGTATAGCTCAGTACATACAAACATGAAAGGAATAACCACACACATACACAGTACATACTGCACACATACACAGTACATACTGCTACATACACAGTACATACTGCGCACGTACACAGTACATACTGCACACGTACACAGTACATACTGCACACGTACACAGTACATACAGCACACATACACAGTACATACAGCACACATACACAGTAGTAGTATACACACTGAGAACTGTGGCAAACAAATAGCTGACAGAGGTGATTGAGGCCCAATGCAGTGGTACCTGTGGAAGTGATTCTATCCAGGTTTCTTGCAATTATAACTACTTTTAGCTTCTTGAGCATCAGGTGCTTGGCAACCTCCCTCAAGCCGCAGACATATCGCCGCTTGGTCTTCAGTTTCTGAGGCTCCTTCATGTACACTCTGTCCTGAAACCGCCCTAGCTCCCTGAGGAGTAGCTCCACCAAGTTGTCTATCTCCGGTTCTGCCACCTGATCACAGTATCTATGGCAATAAAATGTACATTTAACCGAAGTCTCGCACACTCCGGAACAGACTATATGAACATACACACTAGTCTTGATGACTTCAGATCGCAACAAACTTACTCTCTATATTGTCGGTTGTGAAGATGCTTTGGTCGTGATTGTGTTTCTATGGCTACAGCATTTTTCTCAGTCCGTGGGGTCACATTATCATCAAGTGTCACATCCAAACTATGTGCAAGTACAAGAAAAGATGTACATATTATTATGTTGCCTGTGTGTGTATGTGAGTATGTGTGTGTGTGTGTGTGTGTGTGCACGCGCGCGCGCATTGGCTGGTCATGATCCTCAGACCAACCACACACACACACTACACACACCACACACACACTACACACACACACACACACACACACACACACACACACACACACACACACACACACACACACACACACTACACACACCACACACACACTACACACACATGTAGTACAAGGCAACATCTCACTTCTGGGGTATCTCCAATCCTTGTTCCCTGATCCTGTGTCGCTCCTCGCGCTCTTTGATAAGGACCTTCCTCATGGCACTTGGACGCTTCTTCTTCGGGTCTTCTCTCTCTTTGCCACGCCTCCTCACAGGAGCACTAGAATCCAGTAAATTAGGTGCCAGCGACTGTGCACACAAATAAAAACAAGAGCATCAATGACAGTTTATTGCATACACACATGAGCCTTGCATGCATGTAAGCGGACGCACCTGTGTGGCCGAACGTTTAGAAGAATGAAGAGCGTGAGGGGCTGAGTTCAGTGCCCCCTTCACCTCTGGCTTCCTAACCACCCCTTGCTGGCCAGCACCAACGGAGTAAGCCTCCAACATGCTGCCAATGTCAAATAAAACTGGCTGGTTGGCTTTACGATCTACTGGCTGCTCCTGGCCTCCAGATTTTTTCTTCTTTTTCTTCTTCTTCTTAGATTTTGCTTGATCTTCCTCCCTGGTACCATCGTCCTCACTACCAGAGACCTTACTAATGGTTTTACTTGGGTCCTTGCAGCAGAGAACACAATAATGTATCAATTTTGTCACACACACACATGAACCCTCGATAACCTTGGACTCACTTGGTTAGGCTGCTTCAGAGAAGGCGTGTGCTTGGTAACTGTGCTGTAAGACATCGGAGTCTTGGGGTCAACACCGTCACGTGATCCGGATGAGGGTAGGGAGGGCCACAGCGAAGGGTCGTCCAAACGAACGGCTTCAGGAACAGGTCTGTTGAGTATTATGATACCTCTTCTCATCTTAGGAGAGCCAATTCCAGCTTCCTCACGATTACTGACAATGGTTCCACTTTGAGATGTATCTTTCGTTGAGTTGTCATTTAAATCTCTGGGAGCTCTTTCCCTCATAGTTTTTCTGTCCTCATTTTGAAATTCAATTTGCTTAAATTTCCTTTCTGCTGATTTCGAGCTACCCCTTTGCTTTTTCTGGTGTTTATTCTCCACAATCGTCCACGCACCGTCATCTTCGCCGGCCATGTTAGTTTACTGGCCGTCACGTGACTATTAACATAATGGCTGCCGGTCTAATCGGAGTTGCTGTGAGACGATTGGCTCTAATAGCTGCTTCTTCTGGTGTGGCTTTCGGAACAGTGCAAGCAGGAGCGTGGGATAACGGTCAAAAATCCAAAGAAGTAATAAAGGGCCTTAAAACCACTATTTCTGATTCATTTGAGACATTGAAACATGGCCATTCAGCCAAGGTAAGTTGAAAGAAATTAACACTTTTAATGTCTCGTACATAGTTTATATACTGATTACTCCAAAACGTTTTCCAAGTTTATGTGTGTTCATGTGATTAATGGCTGTCTAACCTGTTTAGATGCTAGTGTACACCAGTGGTTTGCCTTCGGTGTCCCTGTCCAATGTGAGGAGTCATGTGGTGAAGTCTTGGAACTATGGTGTCCAGTGGGTCTGCCTTACTTTGAGTGGTCAGTCAAAAGCCTACCTCAGAACAACATCGAAAATGAAAACAATGTTTGCATCCAGTTGGTCAAAAATGAAGAAGGCTGTTTCAAAGCCCCCCTCTTCGACCACAACCACTCCCAACACCAAAGGAGGTTGAACGTGTGATCGATGCTCAAAGAGAGACTGATCAGTGGTGCACATTATTGTACATATTATCATAGATAGTATATTATTATGATTCGTCCATCCTACTGGTTCTGATGTTCATTACTCAGCAGTGAAGTTTGTGCTCAATTTATTACTTATGAAGAGTTTGCCCCCCTTATGGGTGGGTTACTGGTACAATTGCCCCTTATACATATCTCATTGTTGAAGTTATGTCATGCAGTACTTGAACATAAACACTGTGGGGGTGGGGGGTGCATTTGATCTACTTGTGGTGTGGGGGTGGGGGTGCATTTGATCTACTTGTGGTGTGGGGGTGGGGGGTGCATTTGATCTACTTGTGGTGTGGGGGTGTGGGTGTACATTTGCTCTACTTGTGGTGTGTGCGTGTTTCCCAACACCACTGAACCTGTTCCACTTTTACTGACCTGGAATCCCAACCCCGGCGTTGATTCCCAATAGTGCCCCTTCCTGTGTGAAGGTCTGACTTGATAGACTATACTGTGGGACCAGCATGAGCATTGACAACTATTACAGACACAACATCACACATACAGTCTGTCTGTCTACTGAATTCCGTGCTTTATTGAAATGTAGCTTCCAGCATTTTGTAATAAGTACAGTAGGGCGGCGTGTTAAACATATTCATTAGTGTATGTACGTGTGCTGGTATTGAGTAATCCATCAATAATATGGCCATGGCACCAGGGGGAATACCCAAACATCATTGAAGTACAGAAGAAGGCACATGTGAACTCTGGAATGATTCAATATGTGTAAAGTATAATTTGAAATTTTGATATTGTTTAAACTATTGTAAGACTGTACACAAACACAAACAATAAAGAATAGTAAAAATGTACACACAACACAGTAGAGGGTTGGTTCAAGTATAATGGTTGATATGTACAAATAGCAAACATCATGGACAGTATTGGAGCGATGTTGAGTCAGTATAGGCTGCTCTTGGTGAGATTTTGTACCAGCAGATGGTCCCGCACACACTTGAAGACGACCTTCATAGCTTGGGTGTCCATTGCACATGTAAAGTGGGAGTATATGCTCCTGGATGGGGGGACAGGCTTCAGAAACAAGTTTGAGATGAATTGTCTGGCACTCGAGTAATCTTTGGGAGGGCCTGTGGAGAGAAAGTCACAACTAATTCACAACCAACACTGATTGCAGTAATAGTCTAGTGTAGCCAGTCCTTGATCTGCAATGTACTCAATTCATTCAAATTTGAATGGACCGAGTAATTCCAGTCCATGTCCATATTCAAATTTGAATTTAATTCAAGTTGAAAAAAACTCATGACTACCAATATAAATTATAATATAAATTCACTGTTGCGTTACACGTAGGAACACATTATATACGTTACACATCGGAAGTAGAAATATAGGGACTGCCGCTAATAAGTTGGTTTGGGTCTCAGCTAAGCCAGACCTCTACAGTATAACAATCCTGTGATAAACCAACACCACCATCACCAAGCTCTTGATAAACCAACACCACCATCATTAAGCTCTTGATAAACCAACACCACCATCACCAAGCTCTTGATAAACCAACACCACCATCACCAAGCTTTTGATAAACCAACACCACCATCACCAAGCTCTTGATAAACCAACACCACCATCACCAAGCTCTTGATAAACCAACACCACCATCAACAAACTCTTGATAAACCAACACCACCATTACCAATATCCTACAAAACCATCACTGAAATAAAGTGTAAAGCGGCTGATTCAATTCCACCTCTCTCTCTCACTGCTTTAAACTGTCTGTGTATCTAATGTCACTACAGAACCCAAACATGTAACTTGTGAAGCAAATTGAATGGCTTGCCATTCCCTGTCAAGCGTAGTGCCATGTTCCCTTTGTGGTGATGCAGTCAGACAAAGCCTATATACATACATCCACGTAAGAATACACACAAGTAAATACCTATTGAATTACAGCATCACAGAGGTGAAGCTCCATTCGCATGAAGCTGCTGAAGTGAGCAGATCGGTGGATATAGCTGACTATTGGGGTGACAACTGTGTTAAGTAGGTTGTGAGTGCAAAGAAATAATGATAGTGTCTCAGTATCCCTCACCGTGGCAATAACACTCACCAGTGTAGTTTGGATAGTACGTCATCAAATCAGAAGTTTGTATTTTCTCCTTCAGTAAATCCTTCTTGTTCAGAAATAGAATGATGGAGGATCGTTCGAACCAGGGGTACATGAGGATGGTGTGGAATAGAGCGATGCTCTCATCCATACGGCCTACCGTCTGAAAAGAATTACACATCTGAAGCATACATGGTAGGTGTGTACAGGTACACTCTGACACCACAAACCTGCCAGCATACTGACACACACACATACATATACTTGCACGCATGCACACATGCACACACACAGGTACACACATGCATGCACACAAACATACACACACACACACACACACACACACACACACACACACACACACACACACACACACACACACACACACACACATACACATACACACACTGACTTGTCCCTCTGTTTCTTCCAATCGTAGTTTTTGATCGTACTCACTCATTGCTGTCAGGAAGATAACAGAAGTGACTCCTTCGAATGCATGGATCCACTTGCGTCTTTCTGACCGCTGACCTCCAACGTCAACCAAGCTGAGGAATCAATCCAGGAATTTCAAATCCCACTTCCACTTCAAATTTACAACCTGAGTTCCAAACTCACCAAAACAGTGTGTTATTGATTGTAAACTTATACTCCAGCAATCCCCTGGTGGCCGCTCTGGTCCGGAGTACATCGTGCTCAGACGGGATGTATCCTTGGGAACATATCCGATCCAGGGAATCGAGGTAACTGTACATTCCAGAACAATGTGGAATCTCACGCCTTGCTGACTGGTGCAAGAATGTATGCTACAGGTGATTGTGTCCATGGTGACAATACACTTAGACCAAGGACAGTTGAAGGCTCATACAAATCTCACACCTTGCTGACTGGTGCAAGAATGTATGCTACAGGTGATTGTGTCCATGGTGACAATACACTTAGACCAAGGACAGTTGAAGGCTCATACAAATCTCACACCTTGCTGACTGGTGCAAGAATGTATGCTACAGGTGATTGTGTCCATGGTGACAATACACTTAGACCAAGGACAGTTGAAGGCTCATACAAATCTCACACCTTGCTGACTGGTGCAAGAATGTATGCTACAGGTGATTGTGTCCATGGTGACAATAGTGACAACAAAGACAGGTTTTGACAATGACAATGGCTATTCATCCCAATACCGTCCCATTCTACACTTAGACCACATCTCATCAAGGTAGACACTCACTATTTAGCGGAGTCTGAAAGATGAAATTCTCTTCTTTTTTCGTAAGCTAATTGTATTCCGCCATCTTTCCAAAGGGTTTTGATAGCTTGGTACTCTTCTTGTGAAATGCTGGACACCTCTGAAGCATCCATTTTCTCCACTACATGTACACAGTCCTATGAAACAAAAAATACCTTTATCGTGCATGCACATATGCACACATGCACAATGCAAACACACACACACTATCACACACACACAACACACACACACGCACACACATACACCACACACATAACAAACACACACAACACACACACACACACACACACACACAACATACACACAACACACACATGCACACACACTGATTCACACTCACACACACACACACACACACACACACACACACACACACACACACACACACACACACACACACAGACAGACATTGTACTCACTACACTCATATTACAGACGAATGCAATATATAAAGAAACAGAAATACAGATCAATAAGTGGTCTCTTCTTGTGGATGAATCAAAATTCATCGCTTTCCCTTTCACCTACCCCTCACTACAGACAGTGTACTGAAAGAGTGGATGCTGACCGCACGCTGGCACACACCACAACAACAGAACAGACACACATTGTACCTCAGGGCACAAGTGTGTATCCACTACCCATACCATGGTGAGGTGTACACAGTCTTGGATAGCGCTAACAAATAACTCTATAGTACAACATTAGCATTGACAGCTCTCCAATTGAGCACACATATGGGAGAAATTAGAGATAAGCAGCTACGATTTGCCCACATGATGAGATCTCCCAACCATTGTAGACTGTACTGAGTAAACCTCTATAATCTACCCACATGTTGAGACCTCCCAACCATTGTAGACTGTACTGAGTGAACCTCTATAATCTACCCACATGTTGAGACCTCCCAACCATTGTAGACTGTACTGAGTGAACTTCTATAATCTACCCACATGTTGAGATCTCCCCATCATTGTAGACTGTACTGAGTGAACCTCTATAATCTACCCACATGTTGAGATCTCCCCATTATTGTAGACTGTACTAAGTGAACCTCTATAATCTACCCACATGTTGAGATCTCCCCATCATTGTAGACTGTACTGAGTGGACCTCTATAATCTACCCACAGCTGCTAAGAGGTTCACCTCGTGGTCCTCGCTGTCCAGCTTCAGCTGCATGTCTTTGACAGCCGTCAACAACGTGCGAATGGCCAGCACAACGTTGCTGCAGACCTGCGACTTGTAACCAATGCAGTCCTCCTCGGAAAAGCCCTTCCCGTGGATAATTCTCATCTGTTTGATAAAAGTACTCTTCCCCGATTCCCCAGTCCCTTTAAAATGGCAGACAAAGGATGGTTATCTTCATGCTGGGGTTGCAAGGTTAAATCGACACAGTGGACACTATACACTGCAGTACTGACAGCTTAATTAATAAGGCATCGAATCACAAATGTATAGTAACCGTACGCCCTATTCTTCCCCGTGACACGTTCGCTCACCCAATAGCAAGATCTTCAATTCTTTCCGTTGTAAAGATCCGTCTCTCTGAAGCTTCTTCTCAATTTTCTTGCTAATGGATATCTGTAGGCGCTCGTCTGCGGACATAAAACACTCCGCCATTCCCTATGTACACTGGAGCTCTGTACTCACAAAAATCCGACGGAGCAGCTATTTTGCGAGTAATATTATAGTGTTATGTGTGACCTATTCATGCAGATCGAGTATCTGTGGGTGTATATAGTGGAAAGTATGCAAGTGATGACGTCACTTATTGCGGGAGGCCATATAAGTACAAACCAATACTATTTCATTGATAGGTATGTAATAAATTTTATGATGCATGGTAATTAGGTTAGGAGTGGGTATAACCCGTGTCACGGAGAAGCCTTGCCCATCACACAACATCTACATGCAGTGTGATGGGGATGGTGAGACAAAGTGTATCATATTCACTCCACATGTCAACAGACTGTCCACATCCAATACGGGAGTCAGTTCAAGAACACATAACAGGTCCTCCCAACTTGACTCCTGTGCATTTGAATTACAAGATAGCTGTCATATGTTATCACAGCCACCGATAATGTATACACCCTAACTAGATTTGTTGCAACAGGGAACAGAGTCCATGTCAATTACAAGACCAGTTTGTTCCTCCATGGTGGGCTGTCTACAAGACAGTTTGTTCCTCCATGGTGGGGTGTCTACAAGACCAGTTGTTCCACCATGGTGGGCTGTCTACAAGACCAGTTGTTCCACCATGGTGGGGTGTCTACAAGACAGCTTGTTCCTCCATGGTGGGCTGTCTACAAGACAGTTTGTTCCTCCATGATGGGGTGTCTACAAGACAGTTTGTTCCTCCATGGTGGGGTGTCTACAAGACAGCTTGTTCCTCCATGGTGGGCTGTCTACAAGACAGTTTGTTCCTTCATGGTGGGGTGTCTACAAGACAGCTTGTTCCTCCATGGTGGGCTGTCTACAAGACAGTTTGTTCCTTCATGGTGGGGTGTCTACAAGACAGCTTGTTCCTCCATGGTGGGCTGTCTACAAGACAGTTTGTTCCTCCATGGTGGGCTGTCTACAAGACAGTTTGTTCCTCCATGGTGGGCTGTCTACAAGACAGTTTGTTCCTCCATGGTGGGCTGTCTACAAGACAGTTTGTTCCTCCATGGTGGGGTGTCTACAAGACAGTTTGTTCCACCACGGTGGGGTGTCTACAAGACAGTTTGTTCCTTCATGGTGGGCTGTCTACAAGACCAGTTGTTCCACCATGGTGGGCTGTCTACAAGACCAGTTGTTCCACCATGGTGGGGTGTCTACAAGACAGCTTGTTCCTCCATGGTGGGCTGTCTACAAGACAGCTTGTTCCACCATGGTGGGCTGTCTACAAGAGCTGGCTACAGGACCTCTTCCTGCAACAGATACTTGAGTTGGCTCAACATTTGTATGTATTTGACAGGCGGTGCAATATGTTACGTGGATGCTAAGTATATGAAATTGCATTATTGTTTCCAAATCACACTGAACACAGTGTACGAGCTATTATAGCGTAAATGCCAGAAAAAAGGATTATAGAAAATCTTGAATATTATATTGATTGAATCTGATATTGATTCGATCAGATAAATATCAGGAAAATTTTCATGATAGATCAAAATATTGCATATCAAGTATACCATGTTATATATGATATTTACACACGAATATTTGATTATTAATAATATTACGCTGTTTGATAAATTACATTTGGAAACAACGTAACACGAGAAACACACAATAAATTAATATACAATCCAGACTGATAATACCAAACTATTATAATATCCTAATACGTATGTCCGTGGGTGTGGCATTCAATAAACTAAAATATAAGTTGAATCATAAACAATGAATACCTATGGGTTGTGTGTGCATGGTATGTAGGTGTGTACGGTGTGTGGTGTGTGTGTGTGTGTGTGTGTGTGTGTGTGTGTGTGTGTGTGTGTGTGTGTGTGTGTGTGTGTGTGTGTGTGTGTGTGTGTGTGTGTGTGTGTGTGTGTGTGTGTGCATGCGGTATGTGGTGTGTGTTCGTGAGCACATGTATATACATTCATATGAACATGACGAAAACAGTTTGGAACAGTTCAGTTCGGCAATCCTTCACCTTCCTACAGTCCAGGGATGACATTGGTGATGTGTGCCTGTAAGATGTGGCTCCTGACAGCTTCAAACACAAATTTGATGTTGTTGGTATCAGTGGCACAGGTGTCATGGGGGTAGATGTTGTTGGTTCTATGAGGAACCACATTGACAAACATCTTGGTAATAAATTCTAAAGCCGCAGCATAATCTAATTGAGGACCTACGGAAATGAGGTGGTAGGAGTGAAAACACAGTACACATGAAGAAACACTGATCTCCACAAATACATGGACACATAAACATACACACACACGTACACACGCACACAAACACACACACACACACACACACACACACACCTCACACACAACCGCACACACCACACAGACACACGGTAACACACACACATACCACACAAACACACACTAACACACACTACACACACACACACACACACACACACACACACACCTCACACACAACCGCACACACCACACAGACACACGGTAACACACACACATACCACACAAACACACACTAACACACACTACACACACACACACACACACACACACACACACACACACACACACACACACACACACACACACCTCACACACAACCGCACACACACCACACAAACACACAACCAAAACCCACATGTATTACATATACATATACGCAGGCGGAAGCATATGAAAATACACAGGTGGATGCACAAGGATGGTCACACGGACATGGAAACACACACCTCGAACCATAAACACCCACACACACACACACTGACAGTGATTAACAGATCGTACCAGTGAAATATTACAATGTTATGGAATGGAATTGGACAAAATGGAATCTCACCAGGCTACAATGTTGGACAATTGGATCTAAACATGAATTCTATCAATCACCTTCATACTCAGGAAAATAATCCTTCAGGTGGGAAGTCTTTATCTTCTCCTCCAAAAGATCCTTCTTGTTCAAAAATAATATAAGAGAGGAGTGTTGGAACCAAGGGTATTCCAATATGCACTGGAATAAGGCCTTACTCTCCATTAGTCTGTTCACAGTCTACAAGGATGGGAATGATCACCACTGAGCCCACCCTAGGGAACACGGTCCGTGGAGTACTCACCTCACCACCGGACTCCTCCAGACGCAGTGTCTGGTCGTATTCACTGATTGCCACTAGGAACATAACAGAAGTGACATTTTCAAAGCTATGAATCCACTTACGTCTTTCCGACCTTTGACCTCCAACATCAATCATTCTGCATCAACCGAAACATACCAAAAATACGTATTATAAGACTAACAGATACAACGTATAAATGGACGGATAGACAGACATGTAAAGTCGCTGACACGTGTCTTCACCATTCGCAGACTGATATTATTACTCAATCAAAAAGTAATCAGAGCAACCAGTAATATCACATGCAATCATAGGTAGGCATAACACAGGAGTTACAGTTCCAATACTACAAGCCTAATAACAGTAGTCCAAAGTACGGTATATAGTATTCATACGACTCCATTACAGACAGATGTATAAATGGACGGATAGACAGAGAGACAAAAAGGCAGACAGACAGACAGGCAGACAGACAAATGGACAGACGGACATATAGGCAGGCAACATACCTAAATGTAATACTATGAATTATAAAGGTATACTCATTGATCCCTGTTGTTGGCACCCTTACTCTCAGTACGTCTTGTTCGGTGGGTGTGTAGTCTTTGGAACATATGCGATCGAGGTCATCGAGGTAACTATGGCGATGAAGAATGGTTGAAGAATCACACTACGCATCACATTTTAATGAACAATGTTGAAGATCAAGACTGACAACTGCAATGGCTATTCATCACAATACCGTCCCATGCTACACATAGACCGCAGCTCATCAAGGTAGACACTCACTATTTAGCAGAGTCTGAAAGATGGAATTCTCTTCTTCTTTCGTAAGCTAATTGTATTCCGCCATCTTTCCAGAGGGTTTTGATAGCTTGGTACTCTTCTTGTGAAATGGAGCGAACAACTGTGGCGTCTTTAGCGGACACCATTTCAGAAAGATCCTAGAAGAACAAACTGGACACAGTCATAAAATGCCAAAAAATCAACGAATGATTCAGTTTGTCAGCATGTACATGTATTGAACAAACGAATCCTGTAAAAATACTGATTAATTGATAGTACAGACCTCAGCAGTATTGTGCAATTAGCACTATACTCAACAAGGATCTGTGGAAGAGTGAATCACACAAGAAAGTATGCATAGCACACACACACACACACACACACACACACACACACACACACACACACACACACACACACACACAATACACACATACACACACAGACACTCACACACAACACACATGCAATACACACAGTGAGAGTTGATATATACATTGTATGGGACAATCCTTTGTAAAGGGAGCAAACTGGTCCAGGGAACGAACCTCTTTGACAGAGCAGTGAAGTAGGAAACGGGATTGGGGTAAGGCTTTCTTTGGAAAAATATTCCATGTATATTCATTGCATACCAATTTGTCAAGTAAATTTTAATCCAGCCATCTGATACATAAAGGTACTTCCCCCCAATACATAACTGTTTCCTACTCCAATGCAAGGACACCTCAATGCATAATGATAGTGCTCTCTGGATTGGCTGCATGGATTATGTGCACAATGAGATCATCCCATACAACATTACATTCTTTGCAGCAAGGGGAATGAATTCACTTGGATTCCCTGTGACTTCCACCACAATGTGTTCCCAAATAGGGCACACATCCTGAGTGGAAGGTGTATGGATTGTCAGATTTCACCAAATCAGTGTTCTATTTGAGCAGTCTCTCCTACCACACACATGTACCATCAGACGATACATGTAGCCTCATCTCCACATTCATAGGGACACATTTGTGTGGAGATGAATCATGACTCAAAATTGGAGTTGAAACTGGTGTGGGATGTTAGGCCATGTTTGGGTACCAGATAACCTGTACACACACAGGACTGCTAACCTTGCACTCTTCTCCCTGGAAGGACAGCTCCAGAGCAGACATACCGGTTAGCAGGGATTGCATTGCAGTGAAGATGTTACTACACACCAATCCCTTGTAGTTGACCAGTTCGTCCTTGGAGTAGCCGCTCCCGTGGATAATCTTCATTTGCTTGATAAACGTACTCTTACCAGATTCGCCAGTGCCTGGAATACAAGGTTGAAGACGTAGTTTGGGTTGTAACGGAACACTTTCTTCACAAACACGTACGTTACGTACATTCGAGCACCAAACGAAATCAACTCACCAAGTAGAAGTAACTTCAGTTCTTTATCCTGTTTTTTCCTTTCTTGTTCCAACATTCTCTGTATTTCTCGACTTATCCTGGCTTGCTCCCGTTCCTCGGGAGATCTGAAACACCCCAGCATCTCGCCCGGCCGGTGAAAGGACGATTGCGCAATACAATCTTGTCTAAAAATAGACCACCGTGAGTCATGCCACGTACACCCAACGCGAGTCCATAACTTCGTAATTAAAGAATAATATGAATATAATTATTATAGTAATGGAGGTTCGAGTAAATAAATGATAACAAAGTTAACCTAATGCTCCTCAGTGACCCTGCCTTCTGCACAAGCGAGCTCCATGGAGTTACTCTTTTTGAAGGAGTGGGGGTGATTGATGTGTGATCTTGATCTCCGTAGACACATGATGGAGGATCTCAGCAATGAAAGGTTCAGTCTGCATCTCATCCAGTGTGGGGTCTGTCCATACCGTTTGTCATGCTTTTCAGCGATAAGAGATGCTAATCTCTTATATACAACAGTAGTTGTTGCTCCCATGCCACCTGCAATGTTGAATGCTAGCGGTGAGAACGAGCCATGTTCAATCTCTCTTATTCGTTCTTCATACTTTCTTTTCTTTTCCATTTCTTGTCTTCTATGACACTTCTCAAGGGGATTGTTGCGTAATCGAACCATATGTGAAGCTACACATATGACCATCAGGCATTCTGTCACACCTTCGCCGCCAACGTGCAGCATGTGTACTGCATCAATATCACTGCTTGTAAGGCCAATTGCATATCCATGCATGACATTAACTACTCTTCCCACTGTGGTACAGTGTGCTGTGTGTATCAAATTAATACATTGATATGTTGTGTGTATGAATACATTAGCATTTTGTGCATAAAAGTGCATTGTGTGTATGATAATAATAGTTATTTTCACCTATTATTTATTAGTATATTTATATATATTTATATATATTATATGTGTAGTGCTACTTTGGACCCCTTGTGGTGTGATGCACTAATATATATAATCAATTATATGGATTGATTAATTGATTGAATAGTGTGCTGTGAGTATAAAATATTCTAGTCTGTGCTGTGTACATGGTATAAACGTATCAGTGCAAGTATGCTCTGTGTATAAGTCCACACACAGTATGCATATATGTGATAGCCACATTCTAGAGGTGTGTGTGCCTACAAAGTTACAATAACATTGGAATTGATGTTCCTGAGAACACCGATATTGATTTTTTTGCCATAGAATTAAACACAACAATTGAAAGTGTTCTGATATCACCATTATCATTGGACAACAAGAGGAGTGGATGCAAAAATTGTCATTAAATACATTCAATAATTGCACAAAATGTGTGTTTGTGTGGGGAAAAACAAGATGGCTACCACCCATTTCTAATCCTACAAACACACACACACAAACACACACACGCACACACCACACACACACACACACACACACACACACAAACACCACACATGTAGGATAAAACAAAAAAAAGATGATAACAGATGTTGATCAACTAAGAGCTTTGGTAGTCACTACAGTCTTAACGTGTCAAAGTTGTATTCCAGTATATGATCACGCACAGAGTTAAAGACCCTTTCAATGTTATTTGTATCGGTGGCACAGGTGAAGTGAGGGTAGATGTCTTTAAAACGCTGAGGGACCACATTCATGAACATCCTAGCGATAAACTGCTTGGCAGAATCATACTCACACTGTGGTCCTGGAGGGATTAGGACAAGGGTTGGCAGTGGGATCATATCCAAATAACCAACCCACACTTCTACTGTACAAGAAACCACTATCAGTTTAATGCTGACACAGTGAGACATACTGCAGTGAAATGGCCTCCCAGTGTTGTCCAGCTGTGGGTACAGTGGGAGCTTGATAATCACAACTGGAGGACAACCAGCAACATGTCTGATTACAAAGGTTACTGAGTTATGGTGGATTTATACCACTGGTTATGATAACGGTTGTGGTCATACTACAAATGTTGCTGGATTTGTGGAGGCTACCCTACTCAAGCCTTAGGTCTCAAATGGATCTTTGAGGGCCTTCCACGCTCTGTGTGGGATGCACACATGGTAAATGGACACACAAACTGAATTCATCACTTTCAATCACCTTCATATTCAGGAAAGTAATCCTTCAGGTGGGAAGTATTTATCTTCTCCTCAAAAAGATCCTTCTTATTGAAAAATAATATAAGAGAGGAGTGTTGGAACCAAGGGTATTCCAATATGGTCTGAAATAAGGCCTTACTCTCCATTAGTCTGTTCACAGTCTACAAGGATGGGAAGGATCTCCACTGAACCCACCCTAGGGAACATGGTCCGTGGAGTACTCACCTCACCACCAGACTCCTCCAGACGCAGTGTCTGGTCGTATTCACTGATTGCCACTAGGAACATAACAGACTGGACTCCCTCAAAACAATGAATCCACTTACGTCTTTCTGACCTTTGACCTCCAACATCAATCATTCTGCATTGACCAGAACACAGCACAACCACATGCCTCCACACACAAAGACTGACATGCACATGCACACATACACGCACATACATACACACAATATGTATATAATATAATATAAATATACCTGAATGTCACACGCTTGATGGAGAAAGGATATTCATTGATCCCTGTTGTTGGCACCCTAACTCTCAATACATCTTGTTCCGTGGGAAGATAGTCTTGGGAACATATGCGATCGAGGTCATCGAGGTAACTATGGCAACAAAATATGGATATGGCTTAACTTATAAATCCACAGTAGTCTCGTGGAGCCAGACCCTTTCTGTGAGATTCTATAGGTTGTTCTAGGTGGACCACACCCACCTCATATGGGTTGATCTAGGTGGATCACACCCACCTCATATAGGCTGATCTAGGTGGACCACACCCACCTCATACAGGTTAGTCTAGGTGGACCACACCCTCCTCATATAGGTCGGATTAGGTGGACCACACCCACCTCATACAGGTTAGTCTAGGTGGACCACACCCTCCTCATATAGGTCGGATTAGGTGGACCACACCCACCCACATGTAGACCTGTCCTGTAAGATAGGTTTCATATTAGAGTATAATATCATCTGATTAGAACTGGACCAAGGACAGTTGAAGGCTCATACAAATCTCATACCTTGCTGACTGGTGCAAGAATGTATGCTACAGGTGATTGTGTCCATCGTGACAATAGTGACAACAAAGACAGGTTTTGACAATGGCTATTCATCCCAATACTGTCCCATGCTACACTTAGAGCACATCTCATCAAGGTAGACACTCACTATTTAGCAGAGTCTGAAAGATGAAATTCTCTTCTTCTTTCGTAAGCTAATTGTATTCCGCCATCTTTCCAGAGGGTTTTGATAGCTTGGTACTCTTCTTGTGAAATGGAGCGAACAACTGCGGCGTCTTTAGCGTTAACTATTCTACTCAATGACTGGAAGTTGGTCAAACAAAATACACATTCAATGCAATGACTTCCTTGAGCACAAACACTTCTACAGAGCATCACACAGTCCACTAACTACATATGTGTGTTGTTAAGCCCCAAATGATGGTTGTGCAATATAACCATGGCAACGGACACCGGGAAAGACCAGATCTCTATAAAACTGGGTGTATGGGGTGGGTGTGGAACATATCTATTACCTTCTACAAGTACACACGTGTGAAGGGACAAATATTGAAAATTACCTATCATTACATCTTAAGATGTACGTATACGGTGTGTATGCACAATAACAATGTGTCCTATGGAGGTTATTCAGTACAATAAAAAGTACATCCCTATCACTACTGGACTATGCTCTCTAAGAAAAAAGAGAATTATTTCTTTGCATTCACACAATACAACACCACACACACATACACCACACATGCACACGCACACAACACGCACACAACACGCACACACACACACACACACACACACACACACACACACACACACACACACACACACACAAACACACACAAACACACAAATGTTTGGTAAAAATAGTGAGATTCATTGGCTTCACAGACTAAACACTCCTAGTGAATCACTACAATCCAACCACAGTTAGCACAAACAAAGCCAGCCATTCACTACTACAAAGGTCACACACAGTACACATAATAATACATGTTTACAGCTACCACATGATACAGCATATGTGGAATAATGTGTATTTTTGATCATAAAAGAACTAAAGGACAAACACATTTACAGACCAGTGGGAGTAGATGAAATGTGTGGATGGAGTGGCATGATACAAATGTACAACTTTGCAACGGCAACTCAGTAACTTGAAAATGGTGAAAATAGCAGTGCTTGCATCCACAACACGCTATATCATCAACAACAACATTCTGAGCAGTCTCTACTACCTACACACATGTACCATCAGACGATACATGTAGCCTCATCTCCACATTCATAGGGACACATTTGTGTGGAGATGAATCATGACTCAAAATTGGAGTTGAAACTGGTGTGGGATGTTAGGCCATGTTTGGGTACCAGATAACCTGTACACACACAGGACTGCTAACCTTGTACCCTTCTCCCTGGAAGGCCAGCTCCAGAGCAGACATACCGGTTAGCAGGGATTGCATTGCAGTGAAGATGTTACTACACACCAATCCCTTGTAGTTGACCAGTTCGTCCTTGGAGTAGCCGCTCCCGTGGATAATCTTCATTTGCTTGATAAACGTACTCTTACCAGATTCGCCAGTGCCTGGAATACAAGGTTGAAGACGTAGTTTGGGTTGTAACGGAACACTTTCTTCACAAACACGTACGTTACGTACATTCGAGCACCAAACGAAATCA
This sequence comes from Chondrilla cf. caribensis, assembly GCA_964020155.1. Lineage (NCBI taxonomy): Eukaryota > Metazoa > Porifera > Demospongiae > Chondrillida > Chondrillidae > Chondrilla > Chondrilla cf. caribensis. The sequence continues at coordinate 4,743,015 of OZ026564.1, read as the reverse complement.
ACTCACCAAGTAGAAGTAACTTCAGTTCTTTATCCTGTTTTTTCCTTTCTTGTTCCAACATTCTCTGTATTTCTCGACTTATCCTGGCTTGATCCCGTTCCTCGGGAGATCTGAAACACCCCAGCATCTCGCTCGGTCGGGGAACGGACGATTGCACAATAACTTTTGTCTAAAAAAATTAATAGGCTATTATGAGTCATGTACACCCACCGCCACATCAATAACTCGTTAATCGAGTCAACAGCACATAGGGTAGGGTAGAAATTACTCTAGGATAGAAATTTTACCTAGGGTAGTAATGGGCTAAAATTCGAACTCAACGGCTTAATGGAACATAAGGTAGATTAAGGCATGGAGTACCTATAAATTAAGGCAATTTCAGAAATTTCACTTCAAAGGGAAACGACTCCAGCTGTGTTTGATAAATGAGTAGTTCGCTTTGGTTTCCCTCTACGCTAGCACTTTGCGATCGTTCTGATACATTAAGTCGCTTATAAACAGTTGGTAGAGTTGAAATTCTTCCATTTTTGTGAACGGCGTCCGGGGCTTCCTTTTTGTATCACATTTGTTGTTCTTTGATTTGAATAATAATGTGTTTCTCCACTAATGACCTCACGTTTACTTTCTTATCAAGCGCGCGCCATGATTTTAAATTCCATTTTAATCACACTAAAATGCCTAAATGGTCCAAGGCAAATTTACAGGCAGCTTTGAACTTTTAAAACTTGCGTTTCCGACACTTCCAAACAGGATACAGCCATTTTGCACGGGATTCCGAAATTACCCGGAAATGACGTCCTGGAAGACAAGAGAAGTTGCTGCAAATCAGCACTCAACCAGGGATGATACACGTGGAGGCATGATCGAGCTGTGAAAATCATCACAGAGTTTGTTCCACATGCTAAAACGCATTGCCCCCTCCAGCAGCAGCAGTGAAAGATATGATCTTTGTGATAGCCTCTCAAAGTCAGTCATCTCATCTTACACCATTTTAAAGCCTACCACTCACCAGTATGGAACTCTTAGTCTAATCTCTCTATAGACAAGATCTACGTGCCCTGTGATATGTTTGAACTTCTAGTATCTGTATGTTGTTTATACGTAGTTTAGAGTGTCTATGGTTGTATTTACCCCCTACTATATTATCATGACAACAGCACTCACTAATTAATTAGTTTCTGGGCATCACTGTATGCAAATTGTACCCTCAGACTGTGTCTGGGGCTCATTTTTGAATCCATTGTTATCTTTCCAATTGAGTTAAAATGAGTGTTTCTCCCCCCCCCCCCCCATGAGGTGCCACACCACGAAATAAATAAGTACAGGAGTGTAATCTTCTGTGACTTAAGGACACGAGACAACCTTTCTGCTCTATATCTCATGACCAATTACTTTCATATCACACACAACACAAGAGAGCAATCACCTGAAGTATTCCAAAATTGCTCTATTCTACCTTAATATCTTCAGCGAAGGTTCTTCTAAACCTCAAAGAGACGCCCTATTTGATATGCATTCCTACATGTAATCGCAACAATGAATTTAGGATATATTACCCTACTTAGAGCTTGCTCTGTTGCTTTTACACAGTGTACTGTACTTCACATCATGCTATAATATTCCTAAAGTTGATGTCGAGATTAAGCTTCTATGACATGGTCTGCTCGTCCCACTGTCTGTGCTGTGTGTATGGCATAAATGTATCAATATATAAATGTGATCATCATGCACATACAGTAATAATTCTAGAGTAGAGGGGTGTGTCTATAAAGTTACACTGGATCAGATGTTCCTGCATGGGAACATTGATATTGTTGAGCTTTTGCCATAGAATTGATCACAACGACAACTGAAAGTGTTCTAGTATCATCATTATGATTGGACAACAAGAGGAGTGGATGCAACCATTGTCATTTACACATTCATTTGTACACATTGTGTGTTTGCATGGGAACAAACAAGATGGCTACCACCCATCATATTAACTACACTTTTGTCTCAAATGTAAATCCTACAAACACATGTACACACACACACACACGTGTAGAGTAAAGCACATATAATGCAACACATGATAGCAGATGTAGATCAACTAAAATGTTTGGTGTTCAACACAGTCTCTATACAACACCAGGGATGACGTCATGCATATGCTCAGTTTGTATACGATCGCGCACAGCAGAAAAGACGAATTTAATGTTATTTGTATCGGTGGCACAGGTGAAGTGAGGGTAGATGTCTTTAGAACGCTGAGGGACCACATTCACGAACATCCTTGCGATAAACTCCCTAGCAGACTCATAGTCACACTGTGGTCCTGGAGGGATTAGAACAAGGGTTGGCAGTGAAATGGCTTGTTGGCGAGACCTACTGCAGTGAAATGGCCTCCCAACTGTGGGTACAGTGTGAGCTTGATAATCACAACTGGAGGACAACCAGCAACATGTCTGATTACAAAGGTTACTGGATTATGGTGGATTTATACCACTGGTTATGATAACGGTTGTGGTCATACTACAAATGTTGCTGGATTCTTTCATAAGCTAATTGTATTCTACTCAAGCCCTAGGTCTCAAATGAATCTTTGAGGGCCTTCCACGCTCTGTGTGGGATGCACACATGGTACATGGACACACTGAATTCATCACTTTCACTTTCAAAACATGAATTCTATCAATCACCTTCATATTCAGGAAAGTAATCCTTCAGGTGGGAAGTCTTTATCTTCTCCTCCAAAAGATCCTTCTTGTTCAAGAATAATATAAGAGAGGAGTGTTGGAACCAAGGGTATTCCAATATGGTCTGGAATAAGGCCTTACTCTCCATTAGTCTGTTCACAGTCTACAAGGATGGGAAGGATCTCCACTGAGCCCACCCTAGGGAACACGGTCCGTGGAGTACTCACCTCACCACCGGACTCCTCCAGACGCAGTTTCTGGTCGTATTCACTGATAGCCACTAGGAACATAACAGAAGTGACTTCTTCAAAGCTATGAATCCACTTACGTCTTTCTGACCTTTGACCTCCAACATCAATCATTCTGCATTGACCAGAACACAGCACAACCACATGCCTACACACACAAAGACTGACATGCACATGTACACATACATGTACATACATACACACAATATGTATATAATATAATATAAATATACCTGAATGTCACACTATTGATGGAGAAAGGATATTCATTGATCCCTGTTGTTGGCACCCTAACTCTCAATACATCTTGTTCCGTGGGAAGATAGTCTTGGGAACATATGCGATCGAGGTCATCGAGGTAACTATGGCAACAAAATATGGATATTGGTAAAATATTATGCATATAAATTCACAGTAGTCTCGTGGAGCCAGGCCCTTTCTGTGAGATTCTATAGGTTGATCTAGGTGGACCACACCCTCCTCATATAGGTTGATCTAGGTGGACCACACCCTCCTCATATAGGTCAGACTAGGTGGACCACACCCACCCACATGTAGACCTGTCCTGTAAGATAGGTTTCATATTAGAGTATAATATCATCTGATTAGAACTGGACCAAGGACAGTTGAAGGTTCATACAAATCTCACACCTTGCTGACTGGTACAAGAATGTATGCTACAGGTGATTGTGTCCATGGTGACAATAGTGACAACAAAGACAGGTTTTGACAATGACAATGGCTATTCATCCCAATACCGTCCCATGCTACATTTAGACCACATCTCATCAAGGTAGACACTCACTATTTAGCAGAGTCTGAAAGATGAAATTCTCTTCTTCTTTCGTAAGCTAATTGTATTCCGCCGTCTTTCCAGAGGGTTTTGATAGCTTGGTACTCTTCTTGCGAAATGGAGCGAACAACTGCGGCGTCTTTAGCGTTAACTATTCCACTCAATGACTGGAAGTTGGTCAAACAAAATACACATTCGATGCAATGACTTCCTTGAGCACAAACACTTCTACAGAACATCACACAGTCCACTAACTACATATGTGTGTTGTTAAGCCCCAAATGATGGTTGTGCAATATAACCATGGCAACGGACACCAGGAAAGACTAGACCTTTATAGAAGTGGTGTGTGGGGTGGACGTGGAACATATGTACTACCTCCTACAAGTACATGCTTGTATAGGGACAAATATTAAACATGACCTATCAAGACGTTTTAGGAAATAAATAGTATGTATGCACAATAACACTGTCTCCTATGGAGGATATTCAGTACAATAGAACAACACATCCCTGCCACAACTGGACTGTGCTCTTTGAGGAAAATGAGGATTATTTCTGTGCATTCACATAATACAACACTAGACACACACACACACACACACACACACACACACACACACACACACACACACACATACAGCATAAGTGGAAAAATGTATATTTCTGATCATAAAAGAACTAAAGGACAAACACATTTACAGACCAGTGGGAGTAGATGAAATTTGTGGATGAAGTGGCATGATACAAATGTACAACTTTGCAACGGCAACTCAGTGACTTGAAAATGTTGAAAATAGCAGTGCTTGCATCCACAACACGCTATATCAACAACGACAACATCCTGAGCAGTCTCTCCTACCACACACATGCACCATCAGACGATACATGTAGCCTCATCTCCACATTCATAGAGACACATTTGTGTGGAGATGAATCATGACTCAAAATTGGAGTTGAAACTGGTGTGGGATGTTAGGCCATGTTTGGGTACCAGATAACCTGTACACGCACAGGACTGCTAACCTTGCACTCTTCTACCTGGAAGGCCAGCTCCAGAGCAGACATACCGGTTAGCAGGGATTGCATTGCAGTGAAGATGTTACTACACACCAATCCCTTGTAGTTGACCAGTTCGTCCTTGGAGTAGCCGCTCCCGTGGATAATCTTCATTTGCTTGATAAACGTACTCTTACCAGATTCACCGGTGCCTGGATTATGTAAGGACTCAGTACAAAGTGCTTCCTGCCTACGTTAAGATTGTCGGCTTACCCAAAAGAAGAAGCTTCAGTTCTTTGTCTTGCTGTTTTTTGTCCTGATCCAACATCTTCTGTATTTCTCTACTAATCCTGGCCTGCTCCCGCTCCTCGGGAGACATGAGACAAGCAAACATAATGGTCCTCTATCCGCTGACGAAGTCCGACGTGAACGAACCAGACCCCAACTCCCCACCGGTATGCGATAGGAATTCGATTACAGTTTGAAACGTCGTTTCCATCCCTTCCGAACAGGACACGGCCATTTTATACACACGGGATTTCGAAAACACCCGGAAATGACGTCCTTGAAGACAAGTTGCTGCAAATCAGCACTCAACTTGGGACGATACACGTTGAGGCATGATCGAGCTTTGAAAATCATCACAGAGTTCATCAAGAATCAACGACCAGATGCAACCATCTACTGCGACCTACCAGTTATGAGAGCCACCGACAAACCTCCAAATACCATCCCACCTGAAATCCGCAGCACCTCCACTCACCCAGACATCACCATTGTTTCCCAAGTCCACATCTTCGTAGTTGAACTCACTGTCCCATGGAACAGTGAGGGTAACCTTGCTGCAGCCTAGAGATTGAAATCCACCAAGGAGAATTACCAACTGGTACTCTCCAATCTGACCAGCTCCAACATCATAGCTGAACTGGTCACACTAGAGATTGGTTGCCTTGGCCACCACATGAACGACTTGTTCCATGTGCTAAAACGCATTGCCCCCTCCAGCAGCAGCAGCGAAAGATATGAGTTCCGTGATAGCCTCTCAAAGTCAGTCATCTCACATGCACACACAACAAAAATTGAATTATGGTCTTCCCCCCTTCTGTGACTTAAGGACACAAGACAACCTTTCTGCTCTATATCTCATGACCAATTACTTTCATATCTCTTAACACAAGAGAGCAATAACTCAAAGTATTTCCGAAATTACCCTATTCCACCTTAATGTGAAGGTTCTTCTAAACCTCAAAGAGACGTCTATTTGATATGCATTCCTACACGTAACCGTAACAATGAACTTAGGCTATAATTCACTACCTTGCTCTATCGCTTTTATGCAAGCTTCCTTCCATTTTCTTTCTTTTATGCAAGCTTCCAATGCCATTCCTACTGTGGATGTCGGGATTAAGCTTCTATGGCATGGTCTGCTCCTCTGTCTGCCTATTCCAACAAACCTTGCTCTGTCACTTTTATGTAAGCCATCCCTTTATCCTTTTTATTTCAAAGAAATGTTCTTATTCCCCTGATATACAAGTAGCAGTGTGTTGTGAGTATATTATATTTAGTCTGTGCTGTGTGTATGGCATAATGTACCAATATATAAATGTGATCATCATGCACATACAGTAATAATTCTAGAGTAGAGGGGTGTGTCTATAAAGTTACACTGGATCAGATGTTCCTGCATGGGAACATTGATATTGTTGAGCTTTTGCCATAGAATTGATCACAACGACAACTTAAAGTGTTCTAGTATCATCATTATGATTGGACAACAAGAGGAGTGGATGCAACCATTGTCATTTACACATTCATTTGTACACATTGTGTGTTTGCATGGGAACAAACAAGATGGCTACCACCCATCATATTAACTACACTTTTGTCTCAAATGCAAATCCTACAAACACATGTACACACACACACACGTGTAGAGTAAAACACATATAATGCAACACATGATAGCAGGTGTAGATCAACTAAAATGTTTGGTGTTCAACACAGTCTCTATACAACACCAGGGATGACCGAATCAATATGCCCAGCTAGTATATGACTGCGCACAGCAGAAAAGACGAATTTAATGTTATTTGTATCGGTGGCACAGGTGAAGTGAGGGTAGATGTCTTTAGAACGTTGAGGGACCACATTCACGAACATCCTTGCGATAAACTCCCTAGCTGACTCGTAGTCACACTGTGGTCCTGGAGGGATTAGAACAAGGGTTGGCAGTGAAATGGCTTGTTGGCGAGACCTACTGCAGTGAAATGGCCTCCCAACTGTGGGTACAGTGTGAGCTTGATAATCACAACTGGAGGACAACCAGCAACATGTCTGATTACAAAGGTTACTGGATTATGGTGGATTTATACCACTGGTTATGATAATGGTTGTGGTCATAGTACAAATGTTGCTGGATTTGTGGAGGCTACCCTACTCAAGCCCTAGGTCTCAAATAAATCTTTGAGGGCCTTCCACGCTCTGTGTGGGATGCACACATGGTACATGGACACACAAACTGAATTCATCACTTTCAATCACCTTCATACTCAGGAAAGTAATCCTTCAGGTGGGAAGTCTTTATCTTCTCCTCCAAAAGATCCTTTTTGTTCAAGAATAATATAAGAGAGGAGTGTTGGAACCAAGGGTATTCCAATATGGTCTGGAATAAGGCCTTACTCTCCATTAGTCTGTTCACAGTCTACAAGGATGGGAAGGATCTCCACTGAGCCCACCCTAGGGAACACGGTCCGTGGAGTACTCACCTCACCACCGGACTCCTCCAGACGCAGTGTCTGGTCGTATTCACTGATTGCCACTAGGAACATAACAGAAGTGACTTCTTCAAAGCTATGAATCCACTTACGTCTTTCCGACCTTTGACCTCCAACATCAATCATTCTGCATTGACCAGAACACAGCAAAACCACATGCCTCCACATACAAAGACTGACTTCCACATGCACTAGGGATGGGCGATATACCGGTTATATGGTAATATCGTGATAATGATTTGCACGATTATCGTATTGCGAGTGATTTTCCAGCCCACGATATAGTGCGGTTGGTGTAAAGCAATAGGTATCTTTCTTAGGTTTAAAAGACCATTTTTACAGTCGTTCTAGCCCAATTCTAATGCTCCGCATTTCAAAATCGGCCATGTTTTCTCGCGCAATATAATTTATGACAAATTCATTGTGACAGTTATGCGTAATGACACATATATCTATTGGATGAACGTTACATACTGGAAGTCGAAAATATAATACTAAAAAGTGTAGGGTTTTTTATATTATTTTCATTTTGACTTCCGGGATGTTATGCTTGATATATATATAGATATATAAAAAATATGTTCCTATGCGTAACCACAACAATGAATTTATATTATAATTTATATTGTGTGAAAAAAAGATGGCCGATTTTGAACACCGACAATTGGAAATTGGGCTACAATTCGTGTGCTGAAGCTCCGCCAAACATAATAACTTCAGCAAAGGTTCTTCTAAACCTGAGAAAGACGCCCAAATAATTCGAGTGCAGGGGACGGCAGCCCCACGAGTTTTTGAACTCGAATTACTTGTTTGACATATTGTAGCTATTATTTTTCTTATTATGTCAAATATCACGATATTTGCTGCACAATAATCATATGTAACAAAAATTAGCATTGCCCATCCCTAACATGTACACATACACGCACATACATACACACAATATGTATATAATATAATATAAATATACCTGAATGTCACACTATTGATGGAGAAAGGATATTCATTGATCCCTGTTGTTGGCACCCTAACTCTCAATACATCTTGTTCCGTGGGAAGATAGTCTTGGGAACATATGCGATCGAGGTCATCGAGGTAACTATGGCAACAAAATATGGATATTGGTAAAATATTATGCATATAAATTCACAGTAGTCTCGTGGAGCCAGGCCCTTTCTGTGAGAATCTATAGGTTGATCTAGGTGGACCACACCCACCTCATATAGGTTGATCTAGGTGGACCACACCCACCTCATATGGGTTGGTCAAGGTGGACCACACCCACCTCATATGGGTTGGTCTAGGTGGACCACACCCACCTCATGTGGGTTAGTCTAGGTGGACCACACCCACCTCATACAGGTTAGTCTAGGTGGACCACACCCACTTCATACAGGTTAGTCTAGGTGGACCACACCCGCCTCATATAGGTCAGACTAGGTGGACCACACCCACCCACATGTAGACCTCTCCTGTATGATAGGTTTCATATTAGAGTACGACATCATCTGATTAGAGCTGGACCAAGGACAGTTGAAGGTTCATACAACTTCATACAAATCTCACACCTTGCTGACTGGTACAAGAATGTATGCTACAGGTGATTGTGTCCATGGACCATGGTGAGAATACACATAGACCACATCTCATCAAGGTAGACACTCACTATTTAGCAGAGTCAGAAAGATGAAATTCTCTTCTTCTTTCGTAAGCTAATTGTATTCCGCCGTCTTTCCAGAGGGTTTTGATAGCTTGGTACTCTTCTTGCGAAATGGAGCGAACAACTGCGGCGTCTTTAGCGTTAACTATTCCACTCAATGACTGGAAGTTGGTCAAACAAAATACACATTCGATGCAATGACTTCCTTGAGCACAAACACTTCTACAGAGCATCACACAGTCCACTAACTACATATGTGTGTTGTTAAGCCCCAAATGATGGTTGTGCAATATAACCATGGCAACAGACACCGGGAAAGACTAGACCTCTATAGAAGTGGTGTGTGGGGTGGGTGTGGAACATATGTACTACCTCCTACAAGTATATACTTGTAAAGGGACAAATATTAAACATTACCTATCAAGACGTCTCAGGAAATCTATAGTATGTATGCACAATACCAATGTGTCCTATGGAGGTTATTCAGTACGATAGAACAACACATCCCTGCCACAACTGGACTGTGCTCTTTGAGGAAAATGAGGATTATTTCTGTGCATTCACACAATACAACACTAGACACACAGTTGGAGTTGAAACTGGTGTGGGATGTTAGGCCATGTTCGGGTACCAGATAACCTGTACACGCACAGGACTGCTAACCTTGCACTCTTCTACCTGGAAGGACAGCTCCAGAGCAGACATACCGGTTAGCAGGGATTGCATTGCAGTGAAGATGTTACTACACACCAATCCCTTGTAGTTGACCAGTTCGTCCTTGGAGTAGCCGCTCCCGTGGATAATCTTCATTTGCTTGATAAACGTACTCTTACCAGATTCGCCGGTGCCTGGATTATGTAAGGACTCAGTACAAAGTGCTTCCTGCCTACGTTAAGGTTATCGGCTTACCCAAAAGAAGAAGCTTCAGTTCTTTGTCTTGCTGTTTTTTGTCCTGATCCAACATCTTCTGTATTTCTCTACTGATCCTGGCTTGCTCCCGCTCCTCGGGAGACATGAGACAAGCAAACATAATGGTCCTCTATCCGCTGACGAAGTCCGACGTGAACGAACCAGACCCCAACTCCCCACCGGTATGCGATAGGAATTCGATTGCGCAACAATTTGTACTAAGAATAGTAACACTCATGCACCGGGAGAATACCATATAAGGGTAGTCTAGTCATAGTATCAACGTCAATTGTTGTCGTCATCATCATCTTCGTCTTCATCATCATCATCGTCCGGCTTGGTCCGCTTAGGGGGAGGAGGGTCCTCCTCTTCGTCACTGATGGTGTAGTCTTCGTCTCCTTCCTCTTCATCCTCCGGTTCATAATCATCTTCCTCTTCATCCTCTTCTTCCTGAGAATGAACAAAATTAAATTACCTTGTGTAAAATATTCATGAACAAACCTCATTGGGTGGGTGGTAAGCAAACATCCACCCAATACAATGATCAAAGATGGGGAGATCTCAACATGTGGGTAGATTACAGAGGTTCACTCAGTACAGTCTACAATGATGGGGAGATCTCAACATGTGGGTAGATTACAGAGGTTCACTCAGTACAGTCTACAATGATGGGGAGATCTCAACATGTGGGTAGATTACAGAGGTTCACTCAGTACAGTCTACAATGATGGGGAGATCTCAACATGTGGGTAGATTACAGAGGTTCACTCAGTACAGTCTACAATGATGGGGAGATCTCAACATGTGGGTAGATTATAGAGGTTCACTCAGTACAGGATAATAAAGGGATTGTATGTTTCACTGTCATATATTGCTCAGAAGAAGGCTCATTACTAGTACAATTCTTTGAAAACAGTACAGACCCCAATAGCTTTTGTCAAGTAATCCAATCCCGGTTCATCATCATCTTCATCGTCTTCTTCATCTTCCCCTTCTTTGTTCGTCCCGTCAAGGTACTCCAGTTTGGGCAGGAGATCAAACACACTTTGTCTATAATCATCCACATCAGTCACTGGACATCCGAACAAATCGAGGTGTGTCAACTTTTCAAGTTTTGTCTAAAGAAAAAAATGATGATTTGCGATGAAAACACTCAACGTGGCCTCATACAGCACAAACCATGAATGTAATTGTACCCGACCTGCAAATGACCCCTGGAGTGAGTGTCCAGCTACCTCTTAAGACTACAGTTAGTCTCATGAAATGAATGTCCATCAGTGTAAAAACAATTACAAATAAAACACAAATAATATTTGTATTAGGTTTGATGTTAAAGGCTAACATCTCAGAATCACCTACATCAATGCAAGGTGGACAGAATTAATTGGGGATTGCACATCACCCACGTCAATCGGGCCAACTATGTCACTCCAACATTGTCTCTTAAATTAAGTCTTGTTAATTTTTGAGGATTTGGATGACTGGGAGGTAATCACTGGTTGCCATCAAAATAGGACTTCGGTCTCCCAGCCGATAGAGACTTCAGTCTATTTTTGGCTGGTTTGGCGTAAATCCAGTGATATGATTCTGTCAACTCTTAAATTTAGTCTTGTTCACAGTCACTACATTTCTGTCACAGTTCAAACACACATGTACTTGTGACCAACACAAGAATCACATTGGAGCATACAGCAGCGGTCTATCTTGGCCATATCACAACCATCACAGCACT
>OZ026564.1:4696222-4726222 GCA_964020155.1 Chondrilla cf. caribensis | reverse complement strand
TTAGGTAAGCTTATTTATTCTGGGGAGGGCTTTAGCCAATGGCTACTACACCAGGCACCCAGTACACACAAGGCACCCGGTACACAGCCAGCACCCAGTACACACCAGGCACCCAGTACACACCAGGCACCCAGTACACACCAGGCACCCAGTACACACCAGACACCCAGTACACACCAGGCACCCAGTACACACCAGGCACCCAGTACAAGATGAAAAGTAGAGAATACAAAAAGATAGGGTCATAAATTTGTCACATTGTTGATTGAATAAGAATTGCATGCAAAATTGACTTTAATATGAAAATAATAATGAAATAACATGCAACACTAAAATAATAATATATTCTGCACTGTATTATTCCACATTGCTGGGATATAAAATCACAAACACTGGTAGTTATAATTATTTACGAGCTTCAACACATGCAGAGGAAATGAAAGACGACCATAAATAATTAATAAAAATATACAGTAATTATAGCAATACAAAATGAAATTAATACAATTAACAATACTCATGCAATATTGTATATATTAAATTAAAATTTACTACATCTACGTGCATTGACAAGCTTGTTGTATGTTTTGACATAATATAAATACGATGGGTGGAAGAATCCACACACGCACTCACACCCACCCACCCACTAACACAGGTATTATACACAAGTGGTTGTTGCATGGCTAACTACACAAACAAGTCCGCCTAGCTGGAGGTTTTGAAGAGACCTTTTCCACGTTGAGGATATTATAGTGACGATTGCCCATAAACTAGGGAGAGAGGACAAAGGAGAATGTGATATGTGTGTAGTGCATGTGTGTGTGTGTGTGTGTGTGTGTGTGTGTGTGTGTGTGTGTGTGTGTGTGTGTGTGTGTACATGTGTGTGTGTGCGAACATGTGTGTTTGTATACAGAGTTTATCTGTATACACATACATACGACACATCTACACTTTATGAAAAGTAAGAGACAAGTTCATCTCACAGTGTCATAGCCTCCACCTCTTGCCGTATTCAACATTTCTCTTGATAAATATTCAAAGACCTAAAAATATACACAATGTATGTACGTACATGTGTGCACACACACACACACACACAAACACACATGTACACACACTCACACTCGCACACACACACACACACACACACACACACACGTACACACACACACACACACACACACACACACACACACACACACACACACACACACGAACACACAAACACACACACACACACACACACACACATGTACACACACTCACACACACATGCGCACGCACGCACACGCGCACACACACACACACACACACACACACACACACACACACACACACACACTCACAGCATCACAGTTGGTGCCTTCCAAAGCACTTGTCTCGAAAAATTTTAATTTATGAACTTTTGCCAGTTTCTCTCCATCTTCAGATGGAACGTCGCGATCAGTGCGGTCCACTTTATTCCCCACAACAACCATCTTTGTATTGGCTGAACCATATTCTCTGGTGTCAGTGATCCACCCGGGGACATTGAGGAAACTACCCCGATTGGTTATGTCGTACATGACCACCACCCCCTGTGGAGGAGGGGTGCACGTGAGTGTTGATACACACAACACACACCAGTACATCCAGTGGACATGGACACACACACACACCAGTACATCCAGTGGACATGGACACACACACACCAGTACATCCAGTGGACATGGACACACACACACACCAGTATATCCAGTGATCATGTGACGATCACATGATCACACATACAACACATAACATTATCGTGGTTAGTATCATGTGACATACATGTGCTCCTCTGTAGTAAGCATTAGTCAATGTCCTGAAGCGTTCCTGCCCAGCTGTGTCCCTGGGGGGCACAATGGAGGAGACAGAAAAATTACAGAAAAATCCCTACACTTCAACATAAACAAATAAGACTTAGGTGATGTGAGGGTTGACAGGGGTGTGAAGGAATCATGATAGTGAGCAAGGTGGTGGTGAGGGGTGTGAAGGAGTCATGATAGTGAGCAAGGTGGTGGTGAGGGGTGTGAAGGAGTCATGATAGTGAGCAAGGTGGTGGTGAGGGGTGGTGAGGGGTGTGAAGGAGTCATGATAGTGAGCGAGGTGGTGGTGAGGGGTGGTGAGGGGTGGTGAGGGGGTCATGATAGTGTGGGTAAGGGGCAGTGCAGGTGATGAGGGGTGTGAAAGTACATAGGAGGCACTTTGGTGAGCTAGGATTCATTCGTCCATGCAACTCACCACACACTAAGACGTATCTTGACCCCATCAATATCAAGAACACGCTGTTTATAGTCAATTCCTGCACAAACCATATGTAGCGTACATAGTGAACAATTAAGGTCGTCCCACCAAGGAGGGGAGAACAATGGTGTGAGGAAACCTGGACATATTTGGAGGTACTTAGGGACCACGGTCGGCATGACGATCACTCATGGCGGTGCTATGGGATATAAGTGGGTTCAAATTATCCTGGATAGTGCTCCAGTATCAAACCATGTCTTTCCAAATCAAATGAGATTTTATCGTTACGAATTGATTTAATTTGAATTCAATTTATTGTATATTGTCTATAGGTCCATCACATGGTTCAGGAGTGTTACGAATCGAGTATCCTGGAATGCTGCTTCATGACCTGGTGATAATACAATCAAGCGAAGATTGATTACCATCAGCATCATCATCAGTAATGTGAGGGTACACGGATAACCATCCGTAATCAACAATCAAAGCACACACTCCTGGTTAGTACACACTCCTGGTTAGCACACACTCCTGGTTAGGGCACACTCCTGGTTAGGACACACTCCTGATTAGGACACACTCCTGGTTAGTACACACTCCTGGTTAGTACACACTCCTGGTTAGTGCACACTCCTGGTTAGTACACACTCCTGGTTAGCACACACACACCTCACTCAGTCCCTAGCTCAAGTACACTATGTTGACCAGTACTGATAGTAAGCACCTCTAATAAGAATCACAGATTTAGTGTGCTCTGCAAGGTGCTTACTAAGCACGTTGGACTGCATTGACACAGCCCTTTAAGTTGGAACACACAGTAAACGTATCAGTGGCAACACAATCTGGTTGTGGTGGGAGGAAATGAGGGAACGTAATGTGACCTCGTGAGGCGCGGACTGATTCGGTTTAGAACGAAACAGAAAGGTCGTTTATTGACTAAGTGGACTTGGGACACATAGCAAAGGATTCGGGTTTCTCAGTCCTCTCTGAGAATCAACCGAACGAGCTGAAAAGCTTACCGACTGTAGAGATAAACGAATGAGGAAAAGTGTCCTCGGCAAACCGCGCCAAAGAGGCGGTTTTTCCCACACTGGAATCACCGATCATCAGAACCTTGAACGTAACCTCCGTAGGTTTACCGCCTTGCTCTCTGCCATTCTCCGTGACCAACGACGTCCGTCTCTCTCCGAAATCAACCATTTCCAAAGTGTTCTTGTTGGAAAAGGTAGTTCCGACTTGGGAGATCACCTGATGCTCACGTGCGCCACTACCACATCCACGCATTCGACAAACCATTAATTTTGATCAGTAGAAACTGAAATCTATCAATGAACTGTCCTAATACATCGAAAAGATACTAAATTTCCTACCAGAAGGCTCAACTTCACACCAAACAGTCAATATCTTGGTTCCACTTGGTGGAAGTGGTGTCACTAGCCTGGGGGCCACTGCATTTGGCGGCCTCCTAGCACATGGAGGTGTAGATGGTACACTTCTTGACCTCCTTCAGAACCATTGTTGATCACCACGCGATATCCTTTATCCAAGCCCTTTTGATTGGCAACCTTGTTTGCGACGATTAGGAGATGTCCAAGAAGACTCTCGTCACATTCCTCCGCTGCTGACAGCATCGGGATGGGTTTACGAGGGATGACCAGGAAATGGGTTGGAGCTTGAGGATTGATGTCGTCAAAGGCAACACACTGTTTGGAGATGCAGAAAAGGAGCACACACTAACTACAATGTGACAACAATCGCGGTTGACAACGGTGGAAGTACTGCACAGTTCCCCCTCTATTATCTATCCTATAACAGACTATTAGATGAACTGCATTGAGTACGTGGATGCAAACAACAAAAAGTGCTAAAATAAAATGCAAACAAGTACACAGGAATACAAACAACAAACAAGTAGCTATTGTAAATAGATCAAAATACAAACAATAACGTGTGCTTAGCCTGTAGCTTAGCCAGTTGATAGGGGAAGATAGATCTTCGAATGAATGCACGAACAATACTTTCGAACCGTCAATTCTTACTTTATCGTCTTCGTATATGAACTTCGCTGGAATTTCTCCTTTTAAGATCTTGCCAAAAATGGTGTCTCCAGTTGGAGCTGACATTTTGTTAGGGTCGGTCGAGATATATACTGAACAGTATACGGAATTTTGTTCTTCTAGTATACTATAGTACTGTGTATAATATTGCGATAATAGCACTCACTTGGAATCAAATGGTGTGCGTGTGTTTACATGCATGAGTGAGTGTGTACATGTACTTGCGTGCATGCGCGTGTATGTGTACTTGTGTGCGTGTACGTGTGTTTGTGTTTACCTGTGTGTGTATGTGTACTTGTTTGCGTGTTTACATGCGTTTGTGTACGTGTACTTGTGTGTGCACATGTACTTGCCTGCCTGCGTGTTTACATGCAAATGTGTACGTGTATTTGTGTGCATGTGTGCATGTTTACATTTGTGTATGTGTGCATGTACTTACATGCATGCGTATGTGTTGTAGCTCACAACAGTTTAATGGTACGTGTGTTCAAAACTGCAAATCAACTATTATAATCACGAAGGTATTGAATTCATACTGCTACAAATGAGCCGAAGACAGATACAAAAAGGTTGATACACACATACATGCACATACACACACATACACACACAATTTAAATACAGAATATATAAATGAACAAAAATACAAAACAAAATATTTAAATAGGTGGCGATGTACACACATACATTTATACCATTGTTTGTTATGTCACCTAACACAACAACAGTAAACAACAACATTGTACTATGTTTACGAGCACCACTATGGGAAAGTAGCCACAAAGCACTGACACGGGGGGAGGTACATACATAGTCGGTGTGAAGTTGTTTCAAGTGTTAATTCAATTGGTACAAATGTCACATGACGGTCATGTGAATTCCAGGTCATGCGACATGTGGCATTTCGTTAAGCTTGACTGAAACTTATGTCCTCATCGAGATTTAGTAAGCCCCTCCCCTTTTGCTGAGTGAGGGCAGGACTAATTCGTCCAGCCAAATTTCCTATTGTCCTTTTCTTCATTGGGGGGTCAGATTTGCGAGGAATTTTATCGGGGTTGATTGTGAGAGGGGAGGAACGACCACGCATTTCCACCTTGACCAGATTGCCAGGGTGAATAAGCGAAATGTCATCCAACGACGATGAATGGTGGGTGGTTGTGGATCCGGTAGGGGATGTGGTTATAGACCCAGTGGAGTGATATGTGGTCATAGCCGTATGAGGTGTGGTCAAAGATCCAGTTGAGCGGTGTGTACTCATAGATCCAGTGGGAGGGGGCGTGGTCATAGATCCAGTAGGAGGGGGCGTGGTCATAGACCCAGTAGAAGGAGGTGTGGTCATAGACCCAGTAGAAGGAGGCGTGGTCATAGACCCAGTAGAAGGAGGCGTGGTCATAGATGGGTTTGGGGTGTGTGCACTGGAAGTAACGGTGGAGGCTGGGGGAACAAAAGACAACATTCCCTTCTCTCCAGCAGTGGTGGATGATGGAGTTGCCATGGTGATGGCTGTTGAGGGAACCGGAATCCCGTTGTAAGAGCTGGTCATTCCAAGTGTGTTCATGTTGGTTACAGAGTCAGGCAAAGGGGGGCTTCCCCCTTCGGTTACGTACAGTGAAGATGACCCCATCAAACGGGTCTTGTCCCCTTCTCTCTTCTTCAAGCACTCTGCTCTGGGACTAAGGTTACGTTCTGGAAGAGAATAGCATAGACGTTCACACCAAAGTAAACACAAAACATCACTCCTTATGGAGATTCAAACTCTAGTATAAATGTGCTTACAGTGGGTGAAACCCTTTTATTATCTCTTTTACTATTACTACTGCTGTGCACGTCATTGCATTGCCATGTGCATGCATATGGTTAGAAGTGGAAAAAATATGCACGTACAGTCACCTACACACACATTCGACCTGTTGCATACGTATGGTTAGAAGTGGTAAAACCCTACAGTCGCCAACACACCTTTGACTTGTTGCTCCAGCATCGTAATCACGGTCACAGCCTGATGTAGTACGGTCAGTTTAGTCTGTGCCTTGTCAGAGTTGAGGTGCTGCATACACATGCTACTCAGCTCCTTGAACGCCTCGTTGATGTCGCGGACACGAATTCTAAAGAAATCACACACATACACATGTAGGTACATGCAGTGGATACAAACATCTTTTCTCTCGCATGCCTGCATGTGTGCAATGGAGCCTGTATATAAAGACCACCCTCGGGACCATGAAACGCTGGTCTCTAAAGACAGGTGGTCTTTATACAGAGGTGCTCTACTGTAGTTGAGTTGACAGAGTGGACAGTTCAATAATGGTCGCTTAGGACAGGTGGTCTTTATAGCGGGTTCTACTGTGTTTGGAAGTGTGAATGGTTGTTTTGGATGCTGATGTGAGTTGTCTGGGAAAAGTTGGTTGAGTGCTAAATTGGAATGGCTGCTGAGAACAAACCAGCTTAGAGTTGTTGCTGCTTCTGGCATCAATGTAAACGTACTGTACTGAACACAAAAGATCGCTTGCTTAGAACTGACTTACCTTTCTCTGGCATTGTTGGCATCCCGGCGTGTCTTCTCCCTCTTAACCCGCTCTTGGTCGCTCTTCCTCTGGCGATTGGGGTCTTTTTTCTTCAATTTGCTCTGTTCTCGACTGGAGTGAGGGTCGGACACCTTTGGTTCTGGTCCCGTAACGTGGCTACTGGTCCCCATCTCCCCCTCGCAGGAAGAAGAAGGGCACAGAACTGAAGGACAAAGATGAAATTGATAGTCAGTAACAAGGCCGATCTCCCCATCTCCTCATACGTACAGCCAGTGCATAATCCACATTGTGACATCACTAACATTCCACCCCTCCAGTATCACTGCACTAACATCCCACCCCTCCAGTATCACTGCACTAACATCCCACCCCTCCAGTATCACTGCGCTAACATCCCACCCCTCCAGCATCACTGCACTAACAGCCCACCCCTCCAGCATCACTGCACTAACATCCCACCCCTCCAGCATCACTGCACTAACAGCCCACCCCTCCAGTATCACTGCACTAACAGCCCACCCTCCAGTATCACTGCACTAACAGCCCACCCCTCCAGCATCACTGCACTAACATCCCACCCCTCCAGTATCACTGCACTAACATCCCACCCCTCCAGCATCACTGCACTAACATCCCACCCCTCCAGCATCACTGCACTAACATCCCACCCCTCCAGCATCACTGCACTAACATCCCACCCCTCCAGCATCACTGCACTAACATCCCACCCCTCCAGTATCACTGCACTAACAGCCCACCCTCCAGTATCACTGCACTAACAGCCCACCCCTCCAGTATCACTGCACTAACATCCCACCCCTCCAGTATCACTGCACTAACAGCCCACCCTCCAGTATCACTGCACTAACAGCCCACCCCTCCAGTATCACTGCACTAACATCCCACCCCTCCAGTATCACTGCACTAACATCCCACCCCTCCAGTATCACTGCACTAACATCCCACCCCTCCAGCATCACTGCACTAACATCCCACCCTCCAGTATCACTGCGCTAACATCCCACCCCTCCAGTATCACTGCGCTAACATCCCACCCCTCCAGCATCACTGCACTAACATCCCACCCCTCCAGCATCACTGCACTAACAGCCCACCCTCCAGTATCACTGCACTAACATCCCACCCCTCCAGCATCACTGCACTAACATCCCACCCCTCCAGTATCACTGCACTAACATCCCACCTCTCCAGCATCACTGCACTAACATCCCACCCCTCCAGCATCACTGCACTAACATCCCACCCCTCCAGTATCACTGCACTAACATCCCACCCCTCCAGCATCACTGCACTAACAGCCCACCCTCCAGTATCACTGCACTAACAGCCCACCCTCCAGTATCACTGCACTAACAGCCCACCCTCCAGTATCACTGCACTAACATCCCACCCCTCCAGCATCACTGCACTAACATCCCACCCCTCCAGTATCACTGCACTAACAGCCCACCCCTCCAGCATCACTGCACTAACATCCCACCCCTCCAGTATCACTGCACTAACATCCCACCCCTCCAGTATCACTGCACTAACATCCCACCCCTCCAGTATCACTGCACTAACAGCCCACCCCTCCAGCATCACTGCACTAACAGCCCACCCCTCCAGCATCACTGCACTAACAGCCCACCCCTCCAGCATCACTGCACTAACATCCCACCCCTCCAGCATCACTGCACTAACAGCCCACCCCTCCAGTATCACTGCACTAGCACACGTTGCTTAATACACAATGAATGGACAAGGACAAAGTTGGAATGGTTCCTGTAGCAGATACTTCCTGAAAAGGACTTGACAGGAACTTGACAGGTATTTCCTGAAAATCACTTCCTGGCACAAACTTCCTGTGCCTTCATAGCAAATTAACTCTAGATATATCCATTAATCAACTATTCAACACATAAACTCATTTTGTAAAACTGCTGAGCGAAATTACTAGTTTGCATACTGTACCACCTGTGTGAACGTGTGGGTGTAACTGGTGGTAAGTGTGTGGGTGTAACTGGTGGTAAGTGTGTGGGTGTCATCCGAATAGACAATACAGCAACCACTAACCATCATCAAGGGGACATTCCTGCTTGACTTGTTGCTGAGCAACCGTGGTGGGAACAGAAATAACATCGTCACTGGCAATGTCATCAAAAGGAAACCTGGTCTCCTTGAAGCCGTCACTGAGCGTGTGCATGAGTGACTGCGAAGTGGTGGTGGGGGAAGATTGCCATGATAGGACTTCTTCTCTTTTTCTCTTGATGTCATCAGAAGATTTCCTTCCCGTGGAGGGCTGTCCCGTTGAACTGGAATAAGGGTTACTGTTGTCATAGCAACTCGTCCGCACAGGTACTTCTGGGTAGATCTGGAAGTGCACATAGTGGGCAAAGAAGTAAAGATAACTTCTGTTGTATTCCTCCATTTCCTCCCAATACTAGCTTCACTACATTCTCCCTGTTTTCAAATAATACAGATAAGTTGACTTTCACTCAGTACAGTCTACAGTGGTGGGGAGATCTCAACATGTGGGTAGATTGTAGAGGTTCACTCAGCACAGTCTACAGTGATGGGGAGATCTCAACATGTGGGTAGATTATAGAGGTCCACTCAGTACAGTCTACAATGATGGGGAGATCTCAACATGTGGGTAGATTATAGAAGTTCACTCAGCACAGTCTACAGTGATGGGGAGATCTCAACATGTGGGTAGATTATAGAGGTTCACTCAGTACAGTCTACAGTGATGGGGAGGTCTCAACATGTGGGTAGATTATAGAAGTTCACTCAGCACAGTCTACAGTGATGGGGAGATCTCAACATGTGGGTAGATTATAGAGGTTCACTCAGTACAGTCTACAATGATGGGGAGATCTCAACATGTGGGTAGATTATAGAGGTTCACTCAGTACAGTCTACAATGTTGGGGAGATCTCAACATGTGGGTAGATTATAGAGGTTCACTCAGTACAGTCTACAGTGATGGGGAGATCTCAACATGTGGGTAGATTATAGAGGTTCACTCAGTACAGTCTACAGTGATGGGGAGATCTCAACATGTGGGTAGATTGTAGAGGTTCACTCAGTACAGTCTACAGTGATGGGGAGATCTCAACATGTGGGTAGATCACAGAGGTTCACTCAGTACAGTCTACAGTGATAGGGAGATCTCAACATGTGGGTAGATTATAGAGGTTCACTCAGTACAGTCTACAATGATGGGGAGATCTCAACATGTGGGTAGATTATAGAGGTCCATTCAGTACAGTCTACAATGATGGGGAGATCTCAACATGTGGGTAGATTATAGAGGTTCACTCAGTACAGTCTACAATGATGGGGAGATCTCAACATGTGGGTAGATTATAGAGGTTCACTCAGTACAGTCTACAATGATGGGGAGATCTCAATATGTGGGTAGATTATAGAGGTTCACTCAGTACAGTCTACAATGGTGGGGAGATCTCAACATGTGGGTAGATTATAGAGGTTCACTCAGTACAGTCTACAATGGTGGGGAGATCTCAACATGTGGGTAGATTATAGAGGTTCACTCAGTACAGTCTACAATGATGGGGAGATCTCAACATGTGGGTAGATTGTAGAGGTTCACTCAGTACAGTCTACAATGGTGGGGAGATCTCAACATGTGGGTAGATTATAGAGGTTCACTCAGTACAGTCTACAATGGTGGGGAGATCTCAACATGTGGGTAGATTATAGAGGTTCACTCAGTACAGTCTACAGTGATGGGGAGATCTCAACATGTGGGTAGATTGTAGAGGTTCACTCAGTACAGTCTACAATGGTGGGGAGATCTCAACATGTGGGTAGATTATAGAGGTCCACTCAGTACAGTCTACAATGATGGGGAGATCTCAACATGTGGGTAGATTATAGAGGTTCACTCAGTACAGTCTACAATGATGGGGAGATCTCAACATGTGGGTAGATTATAGATGTCCACTCAGAACAGTCTACAATGATGGGGAGATCTCAACATGTGGGTAGATTATAGAGGTTCACTCAGTACAGTCTACAATGATGGGGAGATCTCAACATGTGGGTAGATTATAGAGGTCCACTCAGTACAGTCTACAATGATGGGGAGATCTCAACATGTGGGTAGATTATAGAGGTTCACTCAGTACAGTCTACAATGATGGGGAGATCTCAACATGTGGGTAGATTATAGAGGTTCACTCAGTACAGTCTACAATGATGGGGAGACCTCAACATGTGGGTAGATTATTAATGCAAGACAACAGTGAGATCATAAGATTATGGAGGTTCACTCAGTACATTCCACCTTGTTATAAAATGAAACGGTACAAATGCACAAACTCACCATGGTGGGGGGGAGGGGTAGCCCCATGGGGTCAGCAGTACAGACGTAGTTTTGTGTGGGCACAGGAGGGTACCCAGGTACAGGTAAGTATGACGGCTCTAAGGGGATGTTCTCCACTGTCATCGATGTGAAATTGTTTTCTACAGAACAGAGACAACAAAAATTAATAAAAAATTAATTATAACAATGAGCTGTTGGTAAACAGAGTGCTTGTTAATCTGTAATAAACATCAAAATGGTTCAAATATCACAAACGTGAAAGGGATATATGACACGTTATAGCAACATATATTTACCTTATTATCCACCTAGCAACCTTAATGGTTGCCTTAGCAACTAATCTCCACCTAGCAACCCTAGCAGTTGCTATAACTACCACTCTCTCACCCAGCAACCCCACAAGGACCTCTGGTATCTCCATTGTCTAAGGCTATCCGGACCACCAAGAACTGGTGTCCACGAATAGCACCTTTCATAACAAAAGCATGATGAATACAATTAAACAGTCCCCACAACCAACCAGCTGATGAAACTGATACAACACCTGTTTCTGCACGTGTGGGGTAAAAATCTCAATAATGATATTCATCACTTGATGCAGCAACTGGCAAGCTGCAAACTGAGTGTCCCAGTAAACAAGTCAATGAATACAGAATTCATTGTGAGTCGTGAATATATTTACTGACAGTAATCCCCATAGCCAGGCGCACCTGTGCAAACTATCACATTGGAGGTGAGCTGCATTACAGCCATTAGTCTTGGTCACCACCCTACCAGGGATTGTGAGGGTGAACACACCCAGTAAGGGAAGACAGTATTTGACGGATGGTGAGATTGAAGGAGATTATGGAAGATTACAGGAGATCAGGTAACAATGGATTGAATACACAAACATGTATGTACATATGTACACACACACATGTACACACACACACACACACACGAACCCGCAAACACACACACACACACACACACACATGCAAATACACACACACACACACACACACACACACACACACACACACACACACACACACACACACACACACACACACAAACCCGCAAACACACACACACACACATACCCGCAAACACACACACACACACATACACACACATGCAAATACACACACACACGCACACACACACACACACGCACACACACACGCACATGCACACCAGTCGTAATGCTCACCATACAGAGGGAAGGGACACGTAGAGCTCATTGTCAACTGCCCCCCCTGGTGTGTTGCAGTGGAATCCTGGATGGTGTACATGGGGCCATTTACATTGAAGCCAGGAACCTACAAGAGTGTAACAGTTGTAAGGCATCAAACAAACTACTCGATTTTGTATGCAACGTCCAAATAAGGATAATCGATCCATCAGATAAAACTTTCAAAGGCTTCCCACACTGGGTGAGATGTTCCGTATGTTTGGGTTGGTGGGGTAGGCACATACAAGTAGAGTGGAAGAAACTTCCTTATTAGGAAAACTTCGTCGCTGTACAATCTAACCACACAGCATGAAGCACTACAGGCTGAGTGATGTAATTAGGTTAACGTAATTGTGAAAACATAACTAGGTTACTAGTACATAGTGCAAATGATACCAGCATGTGTACAGTGGGACCTCTACTAGTGTGTGTACAGTACAACCTCCACTAGTATGTGTACAGTGGGACCTCTACTAGTGTGTGTACAGTAGGACCTCTACTAGTGTGTGTACAGTAGGACCTCTACTAGTGTGTGTACAGTGGGACCTCTACCAGTGTGTGCACAGTAGGACCTCTACTAGTGTGTGTACAGTACGACCTCCACTAGTATGTGTACAGTAGGACCTCTACTAGTGTGTGTACAGTAGGACCTCTACTAGTGTGTGTACAGTGGGACCTCTACTAGTGTGTGTACAGTAGGAACTCTACTAGTGTGTGTACAGTGGGACCTCTACTAGTGTGTGTACAGTAGGACCTCAGTGTGTGTACAGTGGGACCTCTACTAGTGTGTGTATAGTAGGACCTCTATTAGTGTGTGTACAGTAGGACCTCTACTAGTGTGTGTACAGTGGGACCTCTACTAGTGTGTGTATAGTGGGACCTCTACTAGTGTGTGCACAGTAGGACCTCTACTAGTGTGTGTACAGTGGAATCCTCCTAATGTAACATAATATACAATACGGACAAAACTACTTCAAAGAATATCAAGAATGTCTGGAATGAGTTCTGCCATAAAATTTGGATGCAAAATTATTATCAGTGACATAGCTCCTTGTGACAACAGGAAATTCCTGACATAGTTACAATTCACTGGTAGACCACAATGTGGCCACGACCAAGACTCACATTGGAACTGTGCTCACCACTGAGACCACCAGAGGAATGCAGGGCCAGAACTATAAACAGCAAAGAATGCACCCTTCATCACTTCAGGTCAAAACAACAGGTCTATGCTAACACAGATTATTGACCTATTTGTAGATGGTTGCAAGGATGAACAGTTCACCTTGTGTGTGTGTGTGTGTGTGTGTGTGTGTGTGTGTGTGTGTGTGTGTGTGTGTGTGCGCGCGCGCGTGTGTGTGTGTGCGCGTGTGCTGTGCGTGTGCTGTGTGCGTGTGTGTGCTGTGTGTGTGTGTGTGTGTGTGTGTGTGTGTGCTGGTGTGTGTGTATACTGTGTGTGTGTGTGTACGTATGTTCGCACATGTGTAAAAGTGAGTGTGTGTAATTTAAGTTGAGAAGTAAATATAGCATTATAAAACTCACACACACGCACACACACGTACACACACACACTTTACCTGGATGCATTTCTGTGGCAGATCCTTTCCTTTCTCTCCCATCTGAGTCTCGATACTCACAGAGTGGGAGCTGGTTCATCCCATTGCTGACATAGGCTGTTGTGACTGTGTTGACTGGCGGATTGTAGCTCTGTTGAGGAGAACCATACTAAGATCATGAGGAAATTTCTAATAGTGTGTGTACAGTGGGACCTCTACTAGTGTGTGTACAGTAGGACCTCTACTAGTGTGTGTACAGTAGGACCTCTACTAGTGTGTGTACGGTGGGACCTCTACTAGTGTGTGTACAGTAGGACCTCTAGTAGTGTGTGTGCAGTAGGACCTCTACTAGTGTGTGTACAGTGGGACCTCTACTAGTGTGTGTACAGTGGGACCTCTACTAGTGTGTGTACAGTAGGACCTCTACTAGTGTGTGTACAGTAGGACAACTGCTAGCAATAGCACTGTTATGTATTCACCTTGTAACCTCAGTCAGGAATGACAACACAGCCATTCATCTCTAGACTGGGGAATGTGTCAGCTTGTAATGAGGGGCAATGTGTGGTTGATTCAGCTTATGGGATATTCAATCTGCTTACCCTATTCACAGTCTTTATGGATTTTAATGTTCTCAATTGTGTACGTGTGCGTACATGTGTGTTCATGTGCATGCATGAATATATATGTACATACATGCACATGCATCTATCTGTACAGTCATAACAATTATGTATCGCACACTGTGATATGATGTGCTGATAGTAAACATCAGGTTGTGATGGTAACAGTCAACTACACCACTGCACATGCACACACACACACGCGCACACACGTATACACACACACACACACACACACACACACACACACACGTACACACACACACACACACACACACACACACACACACACACACACACACACACACACACATACACAACACACACACACACACACACACACACACGTACACACACACACACACACACACACAACACATTGGTGATCACACTGCTCAGTTGCTCACCATTGTTGAGTTTGCTACTGTTTGTAAATTAGGAATACCTAAAAAACGTCAAAAATGAACACACTTAGAATAATGGAGTGTAAACGAAATAAGAGAAACACTGAATGTGTGTGTAATTTATAGAGGTCCACTCAGTACAGTCTACAATGATGGGGAGATCTCAACATGTGGGGAGATTATAGTGGTTCACTCAGTACAGTCTACAATGACAGGGAGATCTCAACATGTGGGTAGATTATAGAGGTTCACTCAGTACAGTCTACAATGATGGAGAGATCTCAACATGTGGGTAGATTATAGAGGTTCACTCAGTACAGTCTACAATGATGGGGAGATCTCAACATGTGGGTAGATTATAGAGGTTCACTCAGTACAGTCTACAATGATGGGGAGGTCTCAACATGTGGGTAGATTATAGAGGTCCACTCCGTACAGTCTACAGTGATGGGGAGATCTCAACATGTGGGTAGATTATAGAGGTTCACTCAGTACAGTCTACAATGATGGGGGGATCTCAACATGTGGGTAGATTATAGAGGTTCACTCAGTACAGTCTACAATGATGGGGGGTGGATTATAGACATCTCATCAAAATGACATGAATTCAATGGATGATTAGTCCACTAGCTCAAGGCAATAGTGAGATGGGTTTATTCCTCTGCTATTTTTCGAGCTGGGGGAGGAATCAAATTACCATGTCGATGGTTGAGAGGTGACAACTAACATGCAAAAGAGTCACATAATTGGCGTGTACCAATCGAATCACCGTGAGCAGGCCAGCACGAGGCGGCCTCTGTAAGATGATACACCACACACTAACAACAGAAAACCATTAGAATTAAAGAGATTAGTCTGCTGCAACTCCAGTGTAATTGTATTAAAAGAAAATCGTTGCATCTCTGTTGAACTACCCTGGAAGGTATAGGGCACTAGTGAATTTTAGCCTTTTTGTACAGTGGGGGTTGTACAAGCCATTATGGCCTTAGGGTAACCTGGTTAAACAGTCAGATTCAGTTGACCACTAAATGACAGTGAATTCTCGTTAATCCGCCACCACTTTATCCACCAAACCTTTTAATCCACCACAATTTCCCAGTGCCAATGTAATCTATATAATATGCACAACTACTAGTGAATATCCAGTTAATCTGCCAAATCTCTTGATAACAAATTTTGGCAGATTAACGAGAATCCACTGTATATAGCGTTCTCATAAACCTTCCATGTTTTCACCTACGTAGGTTTTAACTTTGATGAAACAGCCACACGTCTAATCCAACCTAGCATATGGGTTGACCACATTGGACAGGTTCCACTGTGTGTAAGGTCTCGCAGGTGAATACAGTGACCGGTACACACACAATTCCGTGTAGTTTCACCCAGATGATCACTCTATCAACCCAGAGTTCACGAGGTGAGGATTGTAGGAGGATGCCTGGCATATTTGGACACAATAGTGGTAGCTCAACATAGTGTCAGGAGTAGTGGAGGCCGAAGCCATGTTATAGGACACACACTATCAGGTACGCATAATGCACTCCCGAGCATGACATACTCGCACACACACCAGCAAGCACATGCATACTTTCATGGGTTCACCCCCACCCCCACCCCCACAACTCACAACCCACACACACACAAACAATACAACCACCCACCCACCCACACACAGTAACAAAAACAAGTAATTCGAGTACAAAACTTGTGGGTCTGCCGCCCCTACACTGGCATTACCCAGGCCCCTTTTGTAGGTTCAAAAGAACCTTCGCTGGAGTTTTTACATTCGGCAAAACTTCAACACACGAATTCTGGGCCCAATTTCTAATTCTCAGCATTAAAATCGGCCATCTTTCTTTGCGCACAGGAGCACATATTATATATATATATATATATCGGATGAGCGTTACATACCGGAAGTCGAAATAATAATAATATAATTACTACAGTAAACCTCTCTATTACAAACCTCTGAATTGCAGAAACCTCTATAATACGGACACCATTCTGTGTCCCAGTGTAGTACTGTAGTGTATTAAATGACCTCTGAATTGAGGATACCTCTGTATTAAGGACTAAAATCAAGGTCCCAAAGTGTCCCTAATAGAGAGGTTCCACTGCACTACATACGTATGTTCTGATGAATTGTCAAATCACGTACACACACATACGTACGTAGGTTGACTCACCATTTTGTACAGACATCACTTCCTGATTCAGGTCATTACTCACAGGAATCTGCGAGAAAAACAAGCATTTCAAAGTCACCATGGTAACAAGTTCTCGGAAAGGACCATGTTCAACTCCCGTAGGTCTACCAACAAACTACGCACAGGTTTGTATTTATCCAAATTTTGGTTACCAGTATGCCATTTCCATGGCAACCAACAGCACCATATATATATAGTACCAACAGACAGGTATCGTGAAGGAATGCACAAGGAAAGAGAAGACAATGAGTGAATCATCTCCACCAAAGAGATTGAGACGTGTGTTTTGAAATAATTCATTGGACACTTTACAAGAATATGTATCATCTTTGACACACACCAGAGTGGAGTGATAATCTGCTATCGTGTTACACCGGGGTTATACTAACACCAGGCACACACAGAGGCATAGGCACTTCATATACATCAGATACTGGGCATACGTACACAGAATGAAAAGGTGGCAACAAGCAGACACATCTCTACCATGAAGGTGCCAACACACGATACCAGCAGAGATAGGTGATTGTATACTTGGCATAGCGAAGCCAGGGTGAGGGTAAATACTCCTATCAACTGGTACTCAATATTGTATGCACTCCAACCTCAACATGTGGGTAGATTATAGAGGTCCATTCAGTACAGTCTACAATGATGGGAGATCACAACATGTGGGAGATTATAGAGGTCCACTCAGTACAGTCTACAATGGTGGGGAGATCTCAACACGTGGGTAGATTATAGAGGTTCACTCAGTACAGTCTGCAATGGTGGGGAGATCTCAACATGTGGGGAGATTATAGAGGTTCACTTAGTACAGTCTACAATGGTGGGGAGATCTCAACATGTGGGTAGATTATAGAGGTCCATTCAGTACAGTCTACAATGGTGGGGAGATCTCAACATGTGGGTAGATTATAGAGGTTCACTCAGTACAGTCTACATTGATGGGGAGATCTCAACATGTGGGTAGATTATAGAGGTTCACTCAGTACAGTCTACAATGGTGGGGAGATCTCAACATGTGGGGAGATTATAGAGGTCCATTCAGTACAGTCTACAATGATGGGGAGATCTCAACATGTGGGTAGATTATAGAGGTCCACTCAGTACAGTCTACAATGGTGGGGAGATCTCAACATGTGGGTAGATTATAGAGGTTCACTCAGTACAGTCTACAATGATGGAGAGATCTCAACATGTGGGTAGATTATAGAAGTTCACTCAGCACAGTCTACAGTGATGGGGAGATCTCAACATGTGGGTAGATTATAGAGGTTCACTCAGTACAGTCTACAGTGATGGGGAGATCTCAACATGTGGGTAGATTATAGAGGTTCACTCAGTACAGTCTACAGTGATGGGGAGATCTCAACATGTGGGTAGATTATAGAGGTTCACTCAGTACAGTCTACAGTGATGGGGAGATTTCAACATGTGGGTAGATTATAGAGGTTCACTCAGTACAGTCTAAAATGATGGGGAGATCTCAACATGTGGGTAGATTATAGAGGTTCACTCAATACAGTCTAAAATGATGGGGAGATCTCAACATGTGGGTAGATTATAGAGATTTGCATCAAACCAATATAATCACACACAGAGCTGCATAGCATACCACACATCTGATATGCATGATAAAATTATAATAATAATTTGGTCTGATGAGTGCTTGGTTACCAATTATATTCACAATGAACTATGAATATCATTAACACCTAATTACACATTGGAAGACATCACTGTACAGTCATTTTGTCCACAGTACAGACGTCCTCTATAGAGAGGTATAAGATGTGTAGACCCTATAGGAAAGTTTTCGATAGTGTCCTTTGTAGGGAGGTACTTTTTTCTACAAATGTCCCCTACTCAAAGTGTGATGATGCTATATTGTACGCAGATGTAATTTGTGTGAACTCCTCTATATATTCACAGTACATCAACATTGATATAGTATGATGGTCACATGATGATCACATGATAACACAACCACACCCTGTGATAGTGTCACACACACACACAGAGAGAGAGAGAGAGAGAGAGAGAGAGAGAGAGAGAGAGAGAGAGAGAGAGAGAGAGAGAGAGAGAGAGAGGGAGGGAGGGAGGGAGGGAGGGAGGGAGGGAGGGAGGGAGGGAGAGAGAGAGAGAGAGAGAGAGAGAGAGAGAGAGAGAGAGAGAGAGAGAGAGAGAGAGAGAGAGAGAGAGAGAGAGAGAGAGAGAGAGAGAGAGAGAGAGAGAGAGGGAGAAGGGAAGCTTCATCGCACACATCAGATGCATGTCAAATTGAACTCGAATCATGCTCTCAATCTTATGGAAAAACGATAAATTTCATAGCTTCCCGGTGCTGTCATATTAATACATGAAATCAGGAGATACAAGATCTCATTCTCTTCTGTTGACATAATGTGTATATTTCAAATTGCTTTGTTAATAAAATGATATAAATGCATTACTTATGTTAAAAAACGGTGACATCACCAGTTGAGAAAAACATTGGGCAGAAACACTCTACATTGAAGCATTTATAGAACAGAAAGTCAGGACTTGAAGAGAGATCGGAATATAGTCATAACACAAAGTCACAAATGAGCAAGATGCAGCGTTGAGGTAAGATATCCCACTGTACATCTCCACAATGCATTGGATGATATGCACTGCCACGTGTGTGTGTGTGTGTGTGTGTGTGTGTGTGTGTGTGTGTGTGTGTGTGTGTGTTAAAAAATTAACATGCTCCAAAAAATATGAAAATAACTCACTAATACACAGATTTAATCCAATACCTTAATTGGTATCATGATCAATTGTCACACTAGTAATTAAATTATACACCATAGTATGAGATAATAACTATATACAAAATTCAATAATACACACACACACACACACACACACACACACACACACACACACACACACACACACACACACACAAACACACACAAACACACACACACACACACACACACACACACACAAACACACACACTTAGTGTGACACTTGATAAAATGTAATGACAACCGGTAATGAGAGGCTGTGTCTAATTGGTACAATTCCTCCACATCAACAATAGGGGCCCTACGGGCCTGTCCAACCAACAGAGTATTGTGTGCCGAATTCACTGCAATTTACAGTTCGTGACAGATGTTAGTCTCCACAGGGCGAACACGAGGTGCATGGTTTAGTGTGAAGAGCTTGTGAAAAACAGGGAAAAGTGTACGAACAACAACGACGAAACAAATCTACATTTTGTCACCTTTCTCCATATAAGACAATCAGATTAATTAGCATAGACTCATAATCATATGAAGATTTACTACATAGACATAATGATATGTATTAATATAAATATACGTACATACTCGCTACATATATAAAGTATGCAATACATGTGCACCATATGCTAAACACATACAATAACACTTAAGATGCATGAGTGCATGTTGACATACACTTGTTATGAACACACAAACAGATAAGCAACTACACATACACACATGCATGCATACATACATGTGCACACACACATGCACACGCACGCGCACATGCACACACACACACACGCACACACACACACACACACACTTGTACACACACACACTTGTACACACACACACACACACACACACACACACACACTTGTACACACACACACACACACACACACACACACACACACACATCAATTAAACACTCTAAATCCAATGGATTCCCGGATATTCCAATATTCGGGCGCCAACAACGTGATAGGAGCAGCAACTGTTAACAAATGCAGTGGGGAACTGCTATAGCTATTCGCCATTTCAGGAGTCATGACTGCACATACACGCACGCAAACACAGTCGGATTACACATAGATACATGACAGAAACGAAGTTCAAAGAGAAAGCAGACGTAAACCGACAAACGTTCTGTAAGGAATCTACTGCATGTCCCAGGAAGTCACTGGGTTTTACACGGTGCTTACAGATCGCGGAAGGCAAATTAACTTGGAAACATGGTGTTAATAACGCCAGACTAACATAATCTGAAAGCAATACACAGTCAAACACATAAAGTGGTGAAGTGGTGAATTGGGCGCTGTTCAGTAACACAGAAAGTAAAGCTTCACTGTCAATACTCACCTCCAACGTAACTTGGTTGGTTATGTTGCAAGTAACTGGACCGTATTTCATGACAGTGCTTTCGACAAGGTTGGTATACGATCGTTTCTGACTACTGAGCTACTCGAAACTCTTCTACGGGTTATATAGCGGGGCGCTCCACATTTTGGGTGGCTTCCGCCGTTAACTAGATTCATAGATCACAACATGTCCTAAAATGGTATCTGTTAGTACACAGACAGGCCACACATGCTATAACTACATTCATGACTTGTTTATTTGTGAGTCGACGAATACCGTCAATTCATTGAACAACAACGTCAACAATTTACAAGCCTTTTGGTCGATCTGCTTGCGATTCATCTTCCACATCTTTCCCAACATGTCTGTGAATTAATTTGAATATTCAAATGATGGCCGATTAATAAAATACATTGTATGCACTTTATGAGAATTAGGTCCACCGTTTTCACATAAAAATAAACACGCAAGTCCTAAACAACCTTTCACGCAAGTCACATTTATCATACAATTCTGATGGGACATGTGTTTAAGTGTCGTATTATCTGCGTCTATTGCAGATAGCCTACACATGATGAATAAGCGATGTAAAATATTCAAAGGAATGCCGAAGTAACGGACGATAGTGTGCATTCCATGGTGCGTACACCATGTCGGGCATTTGTAACATTTTTCTCATTTTTTTACACAATTGCCTAGCACGGTCCCACGTTGTCCTGCAGTGAGCAAACTGTCCTTCATCACAGCATGTTTGACGTAACATTTTATAATTCACACACAACTCCACATCAGTCATCCGTGTCCAATTGTAGGATGTAATTGCCCGATACAAACTAGTAGCCTGTTGTGCACTGCCACAACTGGTTCCACACACAAACAACACCCCGGGGATGTGCTGTGTTTACATAGGAATACATACAAGTACATGCTATGTTCGGCCAATACAGTTGGAATTAGGTACAGGAAGTGGTCAAGTTGCCATAGCAGCAGGACATAACTGATGGATACATGCGCTAAATTGTATAAATGTGCTGCGGGGGGGGGGGGGCACAGTCAAGACCACACCCCCTCACTGTATATGCTACAGATCATACCAGGGGGAGGAGCATAGTTAGACCACACCCCTCACTGTATATGCTACAAATCACACAAGGGGAGGGGCACAATCAAGACCACACCCCCTCACTGTATATGCTACAGTTCACACAAGGGGGAGGGGCACAATCAAGACCACACCCCCTCACTGTATATGCTACAAATCACACAAGGGGAGGGGCACAATCAAGACCACACACCCTCACTGTATATGCTACAGTTCACACAAGGGGGAGGGGCACAATCAAGACCACACCCCCTCACTGTATATGCTACAGTTCACACAAGGGGGAGGGGCACAATCAAGACCACACCCCCTCACTGTATATGCTACAAATCACACAAGGGGAGGGGCACAATCAAGACCACACCTCGCAATTTCATGCAACAGATGGAATTCATCTTTCACAGATCCGTAATTTGTTCACAAGGGCAATCTCCATGGAGTAGAGAACATCGCTATAATATGCAATCGGCAACTGTACAGGGGAACCTCTCTAATAAGGGGTACATTGGGACCAGAAAATTATGTCTGGACATTGAACACTGGTGTACAGGCACTGACGTACAGAGACTACAGTATGTAGGAGTACTTACTACTTTGAAAGTTATACAGAAATGGGCTCTACATGACATACATGCAAGTACCACACCCTCAATCACAAGATTAATCGTAGTTTCCTGATAGCTTCCTGATAGCTTCCTGACAGCTTCCTGAGAGCTTCCTGAGAGCTTCCATCACAGCATCCATCACAGGTTGCAGCACAGTCCCCATCACAGCATCCATCACAGCATCCTTCACAGCATCCATCACAGCATCCATCATGGATTGCAGCACAGTCCCCATCACAGCATCCATCATGGCTTGCAGCACAGTTTCCATCACAGCATCCATCACAGCATCCGTCACGGCTTGCAGCACAGTCCCCATCACAGCATCCATCATGGCTTGCAGCACAGTCCCCATCACGGCTGCTATAAATGAATTGGGTCGATTTAAAAACAGTAGTAGAACCTCTAGGACGATGTAGCTCTCCAATCACTCCTTCTCTGAAGGATGAAGTCATCCTCACTCAGGAGTATCACAACTCCTCAATTGTGCCATTTTCAACTAGAACTGTACCTCCCAATTGGTCAAAAGGTGGCCATTTTGTGGTCATTGTTAATCGCACATTACAGCACTTCTTACATTATAACCTGTACACATTCTATACCTGCTGTACATTGGTGGCTTGAGGCGTGCACAATACTCATGCTGACAAGAGCGAGATCGCTGTACATGAAGAAGCACAAGAGCCATTGTCTGACCATGCATGTGAGTACATGTTAAAACATGCATGTGGACACACGTCCAACCATGTATGTGAGTGCATGTCCGACCATGCATGTGAGTGCATGTCCAACCATGCATGTGAGCGCATGTCCAACCATGCATGTGAGTGCATGTCCAACCATGCATGTGAGTGCATGTCCGACCATGCATGTGAGTGCATGTCCGGCCATGCATGTGAGCGCATGTCCGGCCATGCATGTGAGCACATGTCCGGCCATGCATGTGAGCACATGTCCGACCATGCATGAGTGCATGTCCGGCCATGCACGTGAGCACATGTCCGACCATGCATGTGAGTGCATGTCCGGCCATGCACGTGAGCACATGTCCGACCATGCATGTGAGCGCATGTCCGACCATGCATGTGAGCACATGTCCAACCATGCATGTGAGCACATGTCCGACCATGCATGTGAGCGCATGTCCGGCCATGCATGTGAGCACATGTCCGACCATGCATGTGAGCGCATGTCCGACCATGCATGTGAGTGCATGTCCGACCATGCATGTGAGTGCATGTCCGACCATGCATGTGAGTGCATGTCAAAATATGCATGTGAGTGCATGTCAAAACATGCATGTGAACGCATGTCCAAATGTACATGTAAGCGGTTGTCTGTTTGTTCCCTTCCATCCTAATTAACCATAACGTAATCGCATCAATGTCCCATGAGAGCTATCGGAGATCCAGGTGGATTTTTCTGTAACATGAGCTGTGACATAATAACTGACCAATCTCAAGATCGGATTCACTTCTGAAGCACACCATAGTGGAGTAATGTACACTCAATTTGATCCCTGGATCAATTGGTACTCACAAGTAACAAGGATCAAAGTGATCACTTTGTTGGCTTGTGAAAGAAATGGCAAGTGATCCGGTTGTGCTAGTGTCGTACACAAATAACACACACGTATACATATTGTTACTATAATTGAACATATAGTATTAATTGTCATACATATGATACACGTATGCAACTGTACATTACATAATGACAAATTATATGTTTGTATGTTTGTATATTACATGTAAAATATCACTGCATATTACATAAATTCAATAGTAAAGTGTGTGTAGGTACACAAACAGTTCATTCATACCATAAAGAGATTAATTTCATAGAATGTATGTTCATGGAATTAATAAGAGCTGGATTACAATTTGTGTTGTAAATTTTGCTAAATAACCAATTTTTTCTCTAAATAGTTCCTTTCGATGAAAAAATAATTGAAAGTAATTGTATACAGGTAAATATTTCCAAGCCCCGAGAACAGCCAAAAATCAACTCCTCGATCAAAAAACTTTGAATTGAAATCATTCGTTGTTTTTAAACTATTAAAAGTCAACGATCAAACCCTTAATCCAAATGCAATGTCTCGATACGTACACACATTTCTTCAAATTTTCAAGTTTTCCTTAATCTCCTACAATTTGCGGGGGAAGAATCAACAAGCGTGATGGACCATCCAAACCATTAGCACCCACCAAGATGATTGAATTCATGCTAAGACGATTCATACTGGAAGAAGGTTTGGATGGACAAATAAATTTGGATTAACAAAATACTATGTTATGTAAGTGTAGCATCTTCCTTGGAACTGTTAATTATGTCTGAATATTCATCAGCTTCTTATGAACAGCAGAGTAACTCTCAACTCAACACCAAAAACAAACTGTGTGACTTAAGGTGACTGAGTGAAGCCTGG
Source organism: Chondrilla cf. caribensis (assembly GCA_964020155.1). NCBI lineage: Eukaryota > Metazoa > Porifera > Demospongiae > Chondrillida > Chondrillidae > Chondrilla > Chondrilla cf. caribensis. The sequence continues at coordinate 4,700,755 of OZ026564.1, read as the reverse complement.
AGGCAATGCTATTTGGATGATGAAGATTTCGGGTTACCTAGGTTACCACTGGCACATCATGAGGTATGGAATGTTCTGTGGTGATGTATAGGTCTGAGAGTGTGGGTAGGTTACAGAAGGCCAGGATATAACGTCACATTGTACAAGTGTTTGTGGGGAAACCACAGCTATGCATTTCAGCTGGAACTGCATATTTCCTGTCAGTTCACATCACCTGATCACTGGGGAAGACATGTCCCTTAATTAAGGACACTTCCTTTAATAAGTGGACCTGGTGTATTCTCAAATGATTTGAATCAATTTGACATTTTTTGTGCTTCTCACACTATGTGGTCCACACAATATACCAAAAACAAGGATTTTTCCTTGTTTTTGGAGGGTTTTGACAACAAACTCACATATCAATGTTGTTGGTAAGTATGGCTGTAGTCCCCCACTCACATATTATTTGGAAGTGTTCTAGGTCACCTGAGATGTTCTTGAATTCGTGAGGTTTGTTGTCATTCTGAGATAAGAAACATAATGCCAGCAATCAAAGCATAGTAAGCGTTCATCACAAGAGGTTTGATACAAAGGTCTTTGTTACATGTGTCGAAAGTTGATGAATTTTTGGAGTTGAAATGTGGAGAATGTTCACATCGAGGCTCTTAGTCTCACCTTACCCCCACCTGGATGGCAGGGGATGAGGATTCATTCAAAGATTCCAGATTCACCGTTGGTAGTGTTTTGGGTGAATTTTGCCAGCTTCATGTCTCTTTGTTCACCCTTTTTGAGATTATGTCACTGGATGCAAATTCCCTTGTGTTCAGGCAGTCCATGGTTGTATGGATACCTTCCCCATTTGGCATCTTTATGAAGCCTACATGTAGCTCGTCCTCAACCAGATGGCCTTAGTGGTCCACTTTGATCCAAGTGAAGCCAACAGTACAAACAACACGTCATGATTTTTCATTGTGTGTACCTGAAGAAGCCCAAGTGGGCGAAACGTATAATTGAATAATTGTTTTTGATTGTTTGTTTTTTTACAAACAACACGTCTGCCAGCCAGCTGGCTCTTAGTGGTCCACTTTGATCCAAGTGAAGTCAACAGTACAAGCAACACGTCTGCCAGCCAGGTGGGGGGATATGACTTGATCTGTACTGTGTGTTGATTCGTGTGGAAAATGATCAAAGCTTTGATCTTTGCTTAAATAAATCTTCCAGATATATCAATGCCGTTAATAACGGTGGGATTGGTGACAAGCGATGGTGAGAGTGGTGATGAGTTGTAAATGGTGATGAGTGATGGTGAGAGTGGTGACGAGCGATGGTGAGAGTGGTGACGAGTTGTAAATGGTGATGAGTGATGGTGAGAGTGGTGACGAGCGATGGTGAGAGTGGTGACGAGTTGTAAATGGTGACGAGCGATGGTGAGAGTGGTGACAAGTCGTAAATGATGAGTGATAATAGTGATGACAGTGGTGATCGATGGAAGTGGTGATGGTGAGAGTGATGGTGATGGTGAGGGTGGTGATGAAAGTAATGATGGTGAAATTGTGTTGTTGATATCTACAACAACGATGGTAGGAGTGGTGACAAGTGATGACAGTGAGGCTTATCGGGGATAGTGGTGTATATCCATGTCAGTGATGGTGATGGTGATGGTGGTGGTGTTAACAGCAGTGATTTGGAGACAGCAGGGCAGGTAGAGGATACCACTAGAGTGTCATCAATACTTAAGTGTAGAGGAAGCAGACAGACTGTTGAAATTCTACACTGCTGAGTAAGCACCTTCATACGTACTCTTGGTGATTCTTATTCTTTCCTGTAACTGAGCCTCTTATCATACTGCTACATGTGTATCAACATACTTTGAGAGGTTGTGTGTCTGTTTGTTCAATTATCAGGTACGGGGTGGTGATCTGGATGTGTTACAGCAGGTATAAGCTATAACATCATCGCAATCCAAAGAAGTGATTCACAGACAAACTGTAAGAATAAGGCAGAATACAGTGCTTGGGTGAAACGGAGAGATGCTTGTCACCCAGGAAGAAGTGGGAGCTTGAAAGGTCCACTTTGACAATTGCTACGTATTCAGACACTCGTTTTACTCCTCTTTTCTTCTAGAAGTGTGTTTGCTTCAACAGTAGGCAAAGATGTCATGAGCTATCAACTGGAGACAATTGAACAGTACTTCTAGTTTGGTTGGGTGCGAGACAGTACTTCTAGCTTGGTTGGATGCGAGACAGTACTTCTAGTTTGGTTGGATGCGAGACAGTACTTCCAGCTTGGTTGGATGCGAGACAGTACTTCCAGCTTGGTTGGATGCGAGACAGTACTTCCAGCTTGGTTGGATGCGAGACAGTACTACTAGCTTGGTTGGGTGCGAGACAGTACTTCTAGCTTGGTTGGATGCGAGACGGTACTTCCAGCTTGGTTGGATGCGAGACAGTACTTCTAGCTTGGTTGGATGCGAGACAGTACTTCTAGCTTGGTTGGATGCGAGACAGTACTTCTAGCTTGGTTGGATGCGAGACAGTACTTCTAGTTTGGTTGGATGCGAGACAGTACTTCTAGCTTGGTTGGATGCGAGACAGTACTTCTAGCTTGGTTGGATGCGAGACAGTACTTCTAGTTTGGTTGGATGCGAGACAGTACTTCTAGTTTGGTTGGATGCGAGACAGTACTTCTAGTTTGGTTGGATGCGAGACAGTACTTCTAGTTTGGTTGGATGCGAGACAGTACTTCTAGCTTGGTTGGGTGCGAGACAGTACTTCCAGCTTGGTTGGATGCGAGACAGTACTTCTAGCTTGGTTGGGTGCGAGACAGTACTTCCAGCTTGGTTGGATGCGAGACGGTACTTCTAGCTTGGTTGGATGCGAGACAGTACTTCTAGCTTGGTTGGATGCGAGACAGTACTTCTAGCTTGGTTGGATGCGAGACGGTACTTCCAGCTTGGTTGGATGCGAGACGGTACTTCTAGCTTGGTTGGATGCGAGACAGTACTTCTAGCTTGGTTGGATGCGAGACAGTACTTCTAGTTTGGTTGGATGCGAGACAGTACTTCTAGCTTGGTTGGATGCGAGACAGTACTTCTAGTTTGGTTGGATGCGAGACAGTACTTCTAGCTTGGTTGGATGCGAGACAGTACTTCTAGCTTGGTTGGATGCGAGACGGTACTTCTAGCTTGGTTGGATGCGAGACGCCATTCAATGAACATTTGGTTATCAAAGGCTGTGTGCACACACACACACACACACACACACACACACACACACACACACAAGTGCACACACACACACACACACACACACACACACACACACACACACACACACACACACACACACACCACATGCACACATGTCCACACCCGCCTCACATGCCCACACACACAGACACAACTGTTGAAGGCAAAACATCCCATGCACACCTCATTGTGAAACTGACATACGTAGCTGGGGAGGAAAATGGGATTGAATGAGAATAGGACCTACTGTTTTTCTCAACATGCATGTTAATATGTCTATTTATATGTCATTAGTACACATAATAATCTATCCCAAAGGAACAATGTGAAACTAACATGACATTTTGAAGGAAAGTGAGGCGCCTTTGATTCGGAAAGAGATGGAGAACATATGCCGATGATGAAAACCATTTATCCGAAAACATGCATGCCATTGGCCTGTTTTCGCGAGTGCTCATTCCAGCAAACACAACATTCCTCTGCAAAAGAGGAAACCACCAGGATATTGTTGAAGGAAAGAGTTTTGAGGGGCATTACCCAACATGTGGCGGGAAAGACAGAGAACAGGGGACACTTCTCATGAGAGATACATTGCACACATTGGTGTGTGCGTGCATGTATGTGTGTGTGTGTGGTGTGTGTGTGTGTGTGTGTGTGTGTGTGTGTGTGTGTGTGTGTGCATGTGTGTGTGTGTGTGTTTGTGTGCACGTGTGCGTGTGTGTGTGTGTGTGTGTGTGTGTGTGTGTGTGTGTGTGTGTGTGTGTGTGTGTGTGTGTGTGTGTGTGTGTGTGTGTGTGTGTGTGTGTGTGTGTGTGTGTGTGTGTGTGTGTGTGTGTGTGCAACCCCTCCCCCTTACATGGTACATATTTGGACCTGGTAATTCAAAGCCGTCCACGACCTCATTGAGTCCCATTGGCAGAGGGAGGTAGGTATGCAGGCCTGCGCAAACCCTCCTCCAGTCAGTCAGGTGCAGAAATCCGCATTACAACCTTACTGATGGTTGAAGGTAGGGTTTTCCCAAGTTCGCCATACTGTATGGCACTGGTGTTCTCACGATAGAAATAACCCCTTTTCCCGACTCCTGATCTGAGTCCTCCACCAAATCTTGGATGCAATGTACAATGCTCCGATCGAGGTACAACTGTATTCCAAAACCAATGTACCCATGCATTTTTAAATATAATTATACATAATTTAATATGCTAAACAGTGCTGTATTCATGAAATAAAGTACTAAACAATGGGAAAATGTAATGATTGACCAAATAAATTCCACAGAAAGTACGTACTCGTATACTGTATGC
>OZ026564.1:4646222-4691222 GCA_964020155.1 Chondrilla cf. caribensis | reverse complement strand
TGTGAGAAACAGAACTCCACAAGAATCACTTTGCAACCATCTCACATTTCCTAGGTTTCAAAGCCATTTGTACCATGAAAATTAGTTCAAATAATTTAATTTAATAGCTAACAACAATGCAACAAACAATATCCTCCAGAACCAAACCTGTGCCTACGTACGCATATGATTGCTTGCAATATAAAACATAATCTGTCCTAAGTGACCATTGCTTGAATATCTACCAGGTCAACTCAACTACAATAAAACCCCTCTGTATAAAGACCACCTTTTACTGGTCCATTGGTTGGCCTTTATATACAGGTTCCACTGCACATCAACTATTAGAGTGTCCATTAGTTGGCCTATATATACAGGTTCCACTGTATTTGGACCATACCTTCGCCGTTGATCAAGTCGTTCTCAAATTCTCCACTGTAGATGTCGCCGTTGGAGTACTGGAACACTCCCTGCCCATGACGCTACACGGACCGAGAAAGAACAGAATAACCAACAATCACGTACAAGCAGCATGACAACGGTATTACAGTGTCTCCTGAAGGATGGACCAGCAAGAGGTGATAAAGAGCCAGTGTGTGCACTTCAACAACACACGCTCCAGGTACATGTGTTGAGGGGTTATATGTCTCTTATTTCACTGTTGCTAAGGAGCCAGTGTGTACACTTCAACAACACACGCTCCAGGTACATGTGTTGAGGGGTCATATGTCTCTTATTTCACTGTTGCTAAAGAGCCAGTGTGTACACTTCAACAACACACGCTCCAGGTACATGTGTTGAGGGGTTATATGTCTCTTATTTCACTGTTGGGGATGTACTACTACAGTATGCTGCACTTGTTACAGGGGAGCTGGGGGAACACTGCAATACAACACACCATGCAGCAATGGGATAGAGGCAGATCAACCGTGCACACAGAAAACCTGATAATCTAACAATCTTGCTTATGTGATATGGCTTGACACATACGTATTAGAGAATTGATAATCCGACACTCTTTCTTTGTGATATGGCTTCATACACAATGAAACCTTGATAATCCAACACTCTTAAGAGAAACAATATGTGTCGGATTACAGAGATTGTCAAATTACCCCGGTGTCCCCTCCATCCCCCTTCAAGTTACCACATTCGTCATACAATGCATACCAGCCACACTACAAGGAAGTGTTAGATTTCAAAGGAGTCAATGAACAGCTCAATAAGGGTCACTTAGGAGAGGTGGTCTTTATACAGAGGTGCTCTACTGTAGTGGATTTGACATAGTGGACAGTTCAATAAGGGTCATTTAGGACAGGTGGTCTTTATACAGAGGTGCTTTACTGTAGTGGATTTGACATAGTGGACAGTTCAATAAGGGTCACTTAGGACAGGTGGTCTTTATACAGAGGTGCTCTACTGTAGTGGATTTGACATAGTGGACAGTTCAATAAGGGTCATTTAGGACAGGTGGTCTTTATACAGAGGTGCTTTACTGTAGTGGATTTGACATAGTGGACAGTTCAATAAGGGTCACTTAGGACAGGTGGTCTTTATACAGAGGTGCTCTACTGTAGTGGATTTGACATAGTGGACAGTTCAATAAGGGTCACTTAGGACAGGTGGTCTTTGTGTAGAGGTTGTGATCAGTACATACTCCACTGTACTTGAAGGATGACACTCCAATGGTCACTGCTAATAATAAGAAAGGAAGATAACGTTATCTCATGTTGAGCAGGGCATACACAGATGTGAAGTAATCTAATATCCTGAACACATCATTGAGGTGATTTAATATTTTGACCAATGGGAGATCAGACAGGACACAGTCATCTTGGAGTGTCACCACACAAGGGTATTTTGAAGGGTTTTTCCCATCCAGGATTACAACATGTTCACATCTGGTGCAGATAACATCACTGCATACTTCCCATCTAATGGCTAATTGTGTGTGTCAATTAATGGATGGGTAATTTCACAATAGGAATTTTTTCCAGGATGCAAAAAGGTACTGAGAAGATCATGTCACAGAAAGAAATCCTATATGTGCAGGCATTTTGAGGATAGTAAAAGACAACCAGAAAAGTGTATTCACATCCAGGGCAGTGTATTCACATCCAGGGCAGTGTGTTCATATCTAGAGGAGTGTGTTCATATCTAGGGGAGTGTGTTCATATCTAGAGGAGTGTGTTCATATCTAGGGGAGTGTGTTCATATCTAGAGGAGTGTGTTCATATCTAGGGCAGTGTGTTCATATCTAGAGGAGTGTGTTCATATCTAGGGCAGTGTGTTCATATCTAGAGGAGTGTGTTCATATCTAGAGGAGTGTGTTCATATCTAGGGGAGTGTGTTCATATCTAGGGGAGTGTGTTCATATCTAGGGGAGTGCGATCACCTCTAGGGGAGTGTGTTCATATCTAGGGGAGTGTGTTCATATCTAGGGGAGTGTGTTCATATCTAGGGGAGTGTGTTCATATCTAGGGGAGTGTGTTCATATCTAGGGGAGTGTGTTCATATCTAGGGGAGTGTGTTCATATCTAGGGGAGTGCGATCACCTCTAGGGGAGTGTGTTCATATCTAGGGGAGTGTGTTCATATCTAGGGGAGTGTGTTCATATCTAGGGGAGTGTGTTCATATCTAGGGGAGTGTGTTCATATCTAGGGGAGTGTGTTCACATCTAGGGGAGTGTGTTCATATCTAGGGGAGTGCGATCACCTCTAGGGAAGTGTATACAAGTAAATGAATTAGCACATGTATGTATTCGCGACCTGTAAGTTGAAACCACTTTGCAAATTCTGGAGAAATCGACCAGAAGAAGTCAGCGATGGCAGTGATGCCATTGTGGATATACCAAGGAATGAGACCACCCCTGACCACGTGTTCGCTGACCACACCTAGCTACCACAATCCCCACACAGTGATGGACCATGTGTTCCCTAACCACACCTAGCTACCACAATCCCCACACAGTGATGGACCACGTGTCCCCTAACCATACCTACCACAATCCTCACACAGTTATGGACCACATGTTCGCTAATCACACCTAGCTACCACAATCCTCACAGAGTGATGGACCATGTGTTCGCTGACCACACCTACCACAATCCTCACACAGTGATGGACCATGTGTTCGCTGACCACACCTAGCTACCACAATCCTCACACAGTGATGAACCATGTGTTCACTAACCACACCTACCACAATCCTCACACAGTGATGGACCACGTGTTCCCTAACCACACCTAGCTACCACAATCCTCACACAGTGATGGACCACGTGTTCGCTAACCACACCTACCACAATCCTCACACAGTGATGGACCACGTGTTCGCTGACCACACCTAGCTACCACAATCTTCACACAGTGATGGATCACGTGTTCGCTAACCACACCTACCACAATCCCCACACAGTGATGAACCACGTGTTCGCTAACCACACCTAGCTACCACAATCCTCACACAGTGATGGACCACGTGTTCGCTAACCACACCTACCACAATCCTCACACAGTGATGGACCACGTGTTCGCTGACCACACCTAGCTACCACAATCCTCACACAGTGATGGACCACGTGTTCGCTGACCACACCTACCACAATCCCCACACAGTGATGGACCACGTGTTCGCTGACCACACCTACCACAATCCTCACACAGTGATGGATCACGTGTTCGCTAACCACACCTAGCTACCACAATCCTCACACAGTGATGGACCACGTGTTCGCTAACCACACCTACCACAATCCCCCACACAGTGATGGACAATGTGTTCCCTAACCATACCTAGCTACCACAATCTTCACACAGTGATGGACCACGTGTTCGCTAACCACACCTAGCTACCACAATCCTCACACAGTTATGGACCATGTGTTCACTAACCACACCTACCACAATCCCCACACAGCGATGGACCACGTGTTCGCGTACCACACCTACCACAATCCTCACACAGTGATGGACCATGTGTTCGCGAACCACACCTAGCTACCACAATCCCCACACAGTGATGGACCACATGTTCGCTAACCATATCATTTTTCCACAATCCTCACACAGTGATGAACCACGTGTTCGCTAACCACACCTACCACAATCCTCACACAGTGATGGACCACATGTTCGCTAACCATATCATTTTTCCACAATCCATCATAATGTGACTTGTTCCAGTAGACCAATTTTCCCTGTCCATTTCGGAGGTCTCTTTCCCAACGTCCTTCGTACACACTACCATCTCTGGACCTCATGATGCCGTGACCATGTCGCTGTGTGTGTGTGTGTGTGTGTGTGTGTGTGTGTGTGTGTGTGTGTGTGTGTGTGTGTGTGTGTGTGTGTGTGTGTGTGTGTGTGTGTGTGTGTGTGTGTGTGTGTGTGTGTGTGTGCAAGTGCACAAGCACGTGTGTATGAAGTGTTAAAAAGGCAACAAACAAACAAATAAACAAACAAGGCAGTAAGACAATGTTGTTTGATGTCAATAAATCAAATCAAGTTCAGTGAAATTCCCAACCAACCTACATACCAGGCCGTTCTTGAATTCTCCCTCGTACACGTCCCGGTTCCAATATGTCATGATGCCGTGTCCGGTCATTGAATTCTTCTTGAAGTCCCCATTGTACGTATTACCGTTAGGGAATACCAGAATCCCAGTTCCATGTCGCTGAGCAGAAATTGGAACAGAGACCACCAACATAAGACAGTTAATTAAGTGGACAAAATGTCCAATCTCTTGAAGAGAGAGAATTACAAAATCTACAACCATTCAAAGTACCTAAGTTCAATGCATATATATCGTGTTTCCGTGCAGTGGGACCTGCCATGTACGTACCGTACAGCGGAAAATTTCCGCAGGACAAAATTTTCACAGATGGCTCCAAAAATGAAAATTCGCAGATAAAATTTTCGCAGATGCTGGCCAGAGTCATGCGACAGAACAGCGAGAACGCCTAATTCACAGATAAAATTTTCGCGGATGTTAGGCAAACCGCGAAGTCTGCGAAAATTTTGTCCCGCAAATATTTCCCGCTATACGGTACGTACTTTACATAAACATGGTTCCAGAGAATGATTTCAGCTCACATGAAAGCTATTTCTGATTTGATCTCAATAGATTAAGTATGAATTTATGTACGTATGTATGAGCGTATGTACGTACGTACGTATGTATGAGCGTATGTATGTACGTATGTATGTATGAACGTATGTATGAGTGTATGTATATATGTATGTATGTATGTATGTACGTATGTATGTATTTATGTATGTATGTACTGTACAGTGGAACCTCTCTATAAAGGACACATTGGGACTAGCTAATTCCTCCACTGTATAGAGGTTGTCCACTCTTCAGAGGTGAACAATGTATTAGCACAATGGGAAAGTCTATTTTGGTGCCTTACAGAGTGTCCTTTGTAGGGAGGTAATTCCTATGGTGTCCCTTATTGTGTGAGTCCTTTAATAGAGGTTCCACTGTATGTACGTATGAACGCATGTATGGTGATGTAGTCTGCTAGTGTGTGTGACTAGACAAGGATTTCCCATCTAGTGTGTTTTACTGTAACACTTCAATACTGTCTGCTAGCGTGTCAATATGGGTAGGTACTGGTTACGTGTTCCTTGCCGATGAATTCTACTAATTCCAGTGACTAATTCCAGTCCAGACCAGGTTTTTTCAACTCCTGACACCAGCTACACTCCTAACACCAGCTACACTCCTAACACTCCTAACACCAGCTACACTCCTAACACTCTTAACACCAGCTACACTCCTAACACCAGCTACACTCCTAACATCAGCTACACTCCTAACACTCCTAACACCAGCTACACTCCTAACACCAGCTACACTCCTAACACCAGCTACACTCCTAACACCAGCTACACTCCTAACACCAGCTACACTCCTAACACTCCTAACACCAGCTACACTCCTAACACCAGCTACACTCCTAACACTCTTAACACCAGCTACACTCCTAACACCAGTTACACTCCTAACACCAGCTACACTCCTAACACCAGTTACATTCCTAACACCAGTTACACTCCTAACACCAGTTACACTCCTAACACCAGCTACACTCCTAACACTCCTAACACCAGTTACACTCCTAACACCAGTTACACTCCTAACACTCCTAACACCAGCTACATGCACAGAAGGCAATGTGTTGTCTGGGTGAAATAGTGCTAGCATGGAGAGAAGACGAGGTACTTTGAGCTGTGTGTTAAGTTGGCTATAGGGCATGTATTACTGCACTACACCTGACGCATGTCAGACAATGTGTCTGTGTGTGTGGCGCGGGAACTAACCAGGGATTTCTCCCACATCCCATCGTACGACATCCCGGAAGCACACACTAGTCTACCGTGTCCTTCGATCCTTCCCTCAACAAAAGTGCCTTCGAACATGTCTTGGTTCGAGTACTCAATGACTCCCTACAGTTCAGAAACGTGAGTGAAGTGAATACACCATTGATCAATACCATACAGTACATAACCAAGAATACATGTATCATCTATGGACACACATTATACTGAATTGTGTAGATGAATGGTATACCACAACTACACACACACACACACACACACACACACACACACACACACACACACACACACACACACACAGTCACTTGACCTTACACACACACACACACACACACACACACACACAAACACACACACACACACACACACACACACACACACACACACACAAACACACACACACACACACACACACACACACACACACACACAAACACACACACACACACACACACACACACACACATACACACACACACACACACACACACACACACACACACACACACACACATACACACACAAACACACACACACACACACACACACACACACACACACACACACACACACACACACACAAACACACACACACACATACGTACACACACAAACACACACACACACACACACACACACACACACACACACACACACACACACACACACACACACACACACACCTTCCCATGTTTCTCCCCGTTCAACCAGCTCCCCTTGTACATGTCATCGTTGCAATAACGCAGTTCTCCATAGCCATCTAACCAGAATTGGAAGCAGCTACAAGTATTCCAAGGACACACCCACTCAACAACCACGCCTCTTACGTTGCTTGTTGTTGAGCCACTCCCCCTTGTACACCTCGCCTGTGTTGTACTGCAGTTCTCCCTGACCGCTACGCTCGTCGTCAACCCAATTACCCTATCATGGAAGAGTTGTTGATACACGGTTGCCATGGTAACAGTCACTATGACAACACAAACCTTGTATACCGTCTTATTGGGCAGCGTCATGATACCATATCCATGTCTCCTACCATCCCAGAAGTGGCCTTCGTAGAGACTGCCATCAGGATAGCAGTGAAAAGCAGTACGGTTCACTACAGCGAGCGGAGAACAAGGAGATAACCTTGTGCACAAAGGGAGGTAGAATGAGTGAAGGATGAGTGGATGGAGTGAGAGAGAGAGGAAGAGAGAGGGAGAGAGAGAGAGAGGGAGGGAGAGAGGGAGAGGGAGGGAGAGAGGGAGTGCTGAGAGTGAAAGAGGGAGGGAGGGATGAATGGACGGTTTTGGTGTGGAGGGAGAGAGGGAGTGCTGAGAGTAAAGGAGGGAGGGATGGATGAATGAACGGTTTTGGTGTGGAGGGAGAGAGGGAGGGAGGGAGAGAGGGAGTGCTGAGAGTTAAGGAGGGAGGGATGGATAGGATAGGATAGGATAGGAAAGCTTATTTATCCTGGGGAGGCCTTTAGCCAGAGGCTACTATTCTAGGCACCCAGATTAATCACAATACATAAAATAAAAGACTACAGTATAAAAGATTGATGATGATTGAAAGAATGATAATGTACAATGAGAATTAACATGCAACAAGAATATTTCTAGTTGATTTTACATAACATTTGTGTGTACAGTAGGACCCCTACTAGTGTGTGTACAGTCGGATGAATGAACGGTTTTGGTGTGGTGAGTGAAGGAGGAAAGGAGGGAGGGAGGGAGGGAGAGAAGGATGAGTGGATGGAGGGAGAGCTAGAGGGAGTGCTGCAGAGTGATGGATGGAGAGGGAGGGAGTAAGGGGAATACAGGTTTGTGAAATACAGAGTGATTAAGTGAGAGACTCAGTCTCAAACCAACGTACACACACAGGTGTCCTTGGCTGTTGGGTCAGGATCCTCTATCTTCCCAGTCAACTGGAGATGGTTGAATATAGCGTCCTTGAACGCTGAGAGCCACAATTTCTTCTCATTGGACTTCTTGGTGTATATAGTGAAGGGTCGCGATGGTGTGTACAGATCGACGGCATCATTGCTGGCTGAAGAAGGTGAGGTTACCAAGCAGATATTTGAAGGTATGTTACTTGCATACCGAACTCAGTTCATAACAGCACATTGATAGCTCATAGTAACACCAGTAGAGGTCCCACTGTACACATACTAGTAGAGGTCCGACTGTACACACACTAGTAGGGGTCCTACTGTACACACACTAGTAGAGGTCCCACTGTACACACACTAGTAGAGATCTTACTGTACAAACACTAGTGGAGATCCCACTGTACACACCAGTAGAGATCTTACTGTACACACACTAGTAGAGGTCCTACTGTACACACACTAGTAGAGGTCCTACTGTACATACACTAGTAGAGGTCCCACTGTACACACACTAGTAGAGGTCCTACTGTACACACACTAGTAGGGGTCCTACTGTACACACACTAGTAGAGGTCCCACTGTACACACACTAGTAGAGGTCCTACTGTACACACACTAGTAGAGGTCCTACTGTACACACACTAGTAGAGGTTCACCACACCACTGCCTCACATGTTGCTGGGTCCAGGTCCTCGAGGTCCGCTATCCAGACTGACTCCAGCGGAAGCTGTAGCTCAACAGTGCTCTTTGAGGTGTCTCCCAGTGCAAACACAAGAAGATCGTTGAACAGTAGACACTGCATGTGTGACCGAAACACTGACAGTGGACTATTGGTTGGAACACCGACAGTGGACTATTGGTTGGAACACCGACAGCGGACTATTGGTTGAACACTGACAGTGGACTATTGGTTGAAACACCGACAGTGGACTATTGGTTGAAACACTGACAGTGGACTATTGGTTGAAACACCGACAGTGGACTATTGGTTGAAGCCTCACTGAGCACGCTGAGACCTCGAAAAAATCATTTAGTATGGCTGGCTGCAACCATGGCAACCAGTACTTACAGGCAGAGGGTAGTGATACTTTATGAAATGATCTACAATTGAATTTGAGTCAAAGCAAGGTTTGAGCTTGATATTATGGACAGACCACCCTCACCGGGATCACCCTCACCGGGACCACCCTCACCGGGACCACCCTCACCGGGACCGTCCTCACCGGGACCGTCCTCACCGGGACCACCCTCACCGGGACCATCCTCACCGGGACCATCCTCACCGGGACCATCCTCACCGAGACCACCCTCACCGGGACCATCCTCACCAGGACCATCCTCACCGGGACCATCCTCACCGAGACCATCCTCACCGAGACCATCCTCACCGGGACCGTCCTCACCGAGACCATCCTCACCGGGACCGTCCTCACCGAGACCATCCTCACCGGGACCATCCTCACCGGGACCATCCTCACCGAGACCACCCTCACCGGGACCATCCTCACCGGGACCACCCTCACCGGGACCATCCTCACCGAGACCGTCCTCACCGAGACCATCCTCACCGGGACCGTCCTCACCGGGACCACCCTCACCAGGACCCTCCTCACCGGGACCATCCTCACCAGGACCATCCTCACCAGGACCCTCCTCACCGGGACCACCCTCACCGGGACCGTCCTCACCGAGACCATCCTCACCAGGACCCTCCTCACCGGGACCGTCCTCACCAGGACCACCCTCACCGGGACCGTCCTCACCAGGACCATCCTCACCAGGACCCTCCTCACCAGGACCACCCTCACCGGGACCGGCCTCACCGGGACCCTCCTCACCGGGACCACCCTCACTGGGACCCTCCTCACCGGGACCGTCCTCACTGGGACCGGCCTCACCAGGACGCTCTAGCAGGTTGGACTGATGAATCATTGGACTGTCATTCAATTTCAGTTTCTATTCTGATACCAAATTCCTAGATTCCGGATTCCTTCCACTTTCAAAGTGACAAAATGTCAATAAATTCAAAATCCCCCATATATATTGATGAATTTTCATTGGTTAAAGTTTCTACCCAAGTACGTTAAACATATTAATCCATCAATCATATCAGGTACATCTGACAACACACACACTAGTTTTACATTAAAACTGCAATTATGCTCGGAATGACCACGCCCACAGTTCACACCCACTTACCCGATACAGTTTACTGATACTTTTGAGGAAAACCTGCCCTTCCTTGATCAACACCCTGGATTTGTCCCCCGTGATGTCCTGAGTGGGCGGAGTTTAGTGGGTGGAGTTCAGTATGGCAATTCACAGTTACAATATACAGTTAGTATACGAAAAGCTTATAGTTGGTATACAGTTAATATGCAGTAGCTTATAGTTGGTATACAGTTAGTATACAGTAGCTTATAGTTGGTATACAGTTAATATACAGAAAGCTTATAGTTGGTATACAGTTAATATACAGTTGGTATAACAGTTAGTATACAGTTAGTATACTGTTGACATACATAGTACAGCAATTCGCATGAACCCAACAAGTGCATAGTCTTGTGATGGGCGTGTGCGGCTCACCATTAATCCGGACACCCGATGCTGCAACAAACGTAGCTTCTCTTTGCTCTGAGATTCCTTTATCTGCTCATCGATGTATTCAGCCAGCTCGACCTAATGACAGAGTTGGTACATATCCAACTAGTATACAATCAGTATCCAGTTAGTATACAATCAGTATACAATCAGTATACAGTTGGTGTACAATTGTACAATTAGTATACATTTGGTATACGGTTAGTATATGATTAGTATGTAGTCAGTATACGATTAGTATACAGTTAGCATGAGTAAGTATACAGTTATAATACTGTTTGTGTACAGTAGGCTCGCTGATATTATATACTGGACTATGTGTACATATTCAGTATAAATTGTCTACAGCAAGAACACAAGTTCCAGCTGTGTCCTGCCCCGGTGCTGCAGCTGTCTGAAGTGATGTCTGATACCTACGTGCTCACCATGATCTCCAAGGCATTCTGGAGTTGCATGTAGTCGGCATGAGTCTCAGCTGTCACCTCCAGCAGTTGCTGTGTGGGTGTGACAAGCTGGTAGCAGTACATGTATTCACATTGCAATGCATGAGTTAGCTCATGTGAGCACATGTACACACAGTACATACAGTACACACAGTACACACAGTACATACAGTACATACAGTACATACAGTACATACAGTACACACAATACATACAGTACATACAGTACATACAGTACATACAGTACACACAGTACATACAGTACATACAGTACATACAGTACATACAGTACACACAATACATACAGTACATACAGTACATACAGTACATACAGTACATACAGTACACACAGTACATACAATACATACAGTACACACAGTACATACAGTACACACAGTACATACAGTACACACAATACATACAGTACATACAGTACATACAATACATACAGTACATACAGTACATACAGTACACACAGTACACACAATACATACAGTACATACAGTACACACAATACATACAGTACATACAGTACATAAAGTACAAACAGTACACACAGTACACACAGTACGTACAGTACATACAGTACATACAGTACACACAGTACATACAGTACACACAATACATACAGTACATACAGTACACACAATACATACAGTACATACAGTACATACAGTACAAACAGTACACACAGTACACACAGTACATACAGTACACACATTACATACAGTACACACAGAACACACAGTGCATACAGTACACACAGTACACACAATACACACAGTACACACAGTACATACAGTACATACAACACACACAGTATATACAGTACACACAGTATAATAATATACAGTACACACACTACACACAGTACACACAGTACAGACAGTACACACAGTATACACAGTACATACAGTGTACATAGTACACACAGTACGTACATGTAGTACATACAGTACACACAGTATACACAGTACATACAGTACACACAGTACATACAGTACACACAGTACATACAGTACACACAAGTACATACAGTACACACAGTACATGCAGTACACACAGTACATGCAGTACACACAGTACATACAGTACATACAGTATACACAGAACACACAGTGCATACAGTACATACAACACGCACAGTACATACAGTACACACAGTACATACAGTACACACAGTACATGCAGTACACACAGTACATGCAGTACACACAGTATACACAGTACACACAGTACAGTACACACACACCCTGAGGAGTAGGATATATCTTGGAATCCGTTGCACTGGTAAGATCAGGTAGCTGGTAAGAGGGAGACCTGATTGAACTCGAGAATCGCCCATGGACGTCTGGATCGAGGCCTCAAAGTCCTTCTTCCGTTTCAACTTCTGAAGAACACTCTAATTGAAAAAAATCACCCGTACTGATACAAGCGCCAGCACATACGTGACAGATACCATCCATGAAGGTGAAACCACAAGGTGTGTGATGCTAGCCCTGTGTCAAGCCCACACACACCTGCTCTGCGGAGTCGTAGTTGTTGCAGTAAACAGCATACATTGTCTTGTTGTGAGAGAACTACAGGAAAACAGGTAAACATACACAACTGAACAACAGCAAATAACAACATGTAAACAACAGCTACCAGCAATATTCATGTAAAACCTTCAAATACACCCATTGACCACACCCTCTGAACACACCCACTACGGATGCTCGTTGACTACTCCCTTTAAACACACCCATTGACCACACCCACTACGGATGCTCGCTGACTACTCCCTTCAAACACACCCATTGACCACACCCACTACAGATGCTCGCTGACTACTCCCTTTAAACACACCCATGGACCACACCCACTACGGATGCTCGCTGACTACTCCCTTCAAACACACCCACTACAGATGCTCGCTGACTACTCCCTTTAAACACACCCATGGACCACACCCACTACGGATGCTCGCTGACTACACCCTTCAAACACACCCACTACTGATGCTCGCCGACTACACCTTTCAAACACACTCATTGACCACACCCATTGACCACACCCACTACTAATGCTTGCTGACTACACCCTCCAAACACACCCACCTTAGAGACAAAAATGTCCCCAATGCAAGCATCCTCGGACCAGTTGGAGAGTCTGGCGTGGAGAGCTGCTAGCACCTCCAGGTTGAGATGAAGGATGCTGTAGAGGAGGGGGCGCAAAACAGTGGAAACTGTGTGGAATTTACTGAGTTATACTAAATTATACAGCAGTATACTGACAAGACTAGATGGGAGTAAACAGAATGGTTCTACCAAGGTTTACAAAGTTATACAAAGACTCACGTTTCAACGTTTGCAAAAATGGCATCAATTTCAGACATTGACATGATTTGTATGAGAGGCCTCTTGAACACCTGGTGGAGCCAATGGGAACCACACAGAACTGATTGGACAGGATCAAACAAAGTACATACACACAGAGGCTCTCGGGCACATCAACAGTACATGCGTGTACATGCATGGCCGCTAACACAGATACAATGATCACGACCAACTCACAATTGAGACCACTTCAACAATTACTACAAACAACAATAACTACTACTATACAACAACAACAACAACAACAACAACAAATACACAAGCGTACATCAATCAAAACTTCCAGTCCTTGAACATAAGTGAACTCTGATGTGTACATCTCATGGACCAGCTGGTTGCGTTTGCCCTTGGGGAAGCCCTCTATCGCATACGGCAGCTGTTCCGTCGTACGAATCACCCCAGACTCCTCCATGATGACCTCCTAGTAGGAGCAAACAGAACTACTAACATGCGTATGTACATATACGTATGTGGTCGGCCATTTTGAATAAAATTGTACTCTACAGAAAGGGTAATTATGGCAGTAATTCTATGCCAGAATGAAAACATCGGTTACTACAGACATTCGCTGTAGGGAATTCTTCAAGTTGACTATATTTTAAAGTCAGAGGCCTGCACAGGGTAGCCGCCCATTGTGGGGACAAGGATGGACAAAACCACCACCAACACCACCACCACCACCACCAACTCCAACACCACCACCACCACCACCACCACCACCAACACCACCAACACCACCACCAACACCACCACCAACAATAAGCACTACATCCAAAGTGATCAACACCACCACCAACACCACCAACACCAACACCACCACCACCAACACCAACTCCAACACCAACAATAAGCACTACATCCAAAGTGATCAACACCACCACCAACACCACCAACACCAACACCACCACCACCAACACCAACTCCAACACCAACAATAAGCACTACATCCAAAGTGATCAACACCACCACCAACACCACCACCACCACCAACACCAACACCAACAATAAGCACTACATCCAAAGTGATCAACACCACCACTTCCCAAGACATTCCACCTTTAACTGTGCCTATAGTTAACTAGCCACAGGGGGAGTGGTCCTGGTTTACTCCACAGGACATACATACTGGAGATGTTCCTGTCTCCCAGTGTTCTCCGTTCAGGAATTACTACACCGGCACGGCAAGACTCAGGGACTACACAGGAGGGGCTACACAGGTATGTTTGGTCAGAGAGTGGGATAAACCCAAAAATGCTAAGTATTCACTGGAACAACGTGTCCATTCACAATGCCAACTTCACTTTGTCCAGAATGCAAATTTAACACACAATTGACATGCATACACACACACACTGGACTATGTACTTACGTACACACCACTCATACACACATACACACAACACACACACACACACACACACACACACACACACACACACACACACACACACACACACAGTGGAGACATACATATGCCCGATCCACACCTACACACTGCACAAAAAAGGTATTGAATGCATTGTGCGTACTATAAGGTCAGGTCACTTTCAGCTATTGAGTGTTTCTCAACTGTTACGTCACACACAATGACATGGTCAGTGAGTGCACACCTTCACACCCAGGTGTAGAGTCAGCATGGCCAGCCATCCCTGTTATCAGCACAAGAAGCCATAGCACTAAAGTTTCAGATGAATGATATACCTCACAGGTATCCTGGCAACCAACTCGTATCTTGGCAACAACACTCAATTTAGCAAATTGCTGGAAGGTTCTACTTTGTACGCAAGATCAAAGGCGGTAGCGGTGGTCTGTCTTGCTAGACTAGTGCAAAGTCAACTCACGGCCATTTGTCCAGTCGGGTACTTCTTCACACCATACACATCGCCTGGTACTATCTGCACGTGTGAACGAACACACGTATACGTAAGTACATATACATATGTGTTTGAGGTCATGTACATAAGTGTGCATACAAATAGTACATGAGTGGGAACATGCACATGCAAGAAATATGTTCAAACTCAGTATAACACTCAGTATAACATAGTATACTTCCTTCATGTTCGTATGCTTGCTTGCAGATTTCGCACAAGTTGATATGGTCTGATGATACAGTATAACACTCAGTATAACATAGTATACCACCACATTCAGCTATTTGAAAACACACGCTTTCGGAGACAATTGAGAGGGCTTTGAGAGAGTAAAAATGACTAATTCAATCATCACTTTACAGTTTCACATCAAAATACACTGTATCATTCATGCAATTGCCTAGCTGGGTTGATGCTACAATGAATGGGAGATCTCAACATGTGGGTAGATTATAGAGGTTCACTCGGTACAGTCTACAGTGGTGAGGAGATCTCAACATGTGGGTAGATTATAGAGGTTCACTCAATACAGTCTACAATGATGGGGAGATCTCAACATGTGGGTAGATTATAGAGGTTCACTCAGTACAGTCTACAATGATGGGGAGATCTCAACATGTGGGGAGATTATAGAGGTCCACTCAGTACAGTCTACAGTGGTGAGGAGATCTCAACATGTGGGTAGATTATAGAGGTTCACTCAATACAGTCTACAATGATGGGGAGATCTCAACATGTGGGTAGATTATAGAGGTTCACTCAGTACAGTCTACAATGATGGGGAGATCTCAACATGTGGATGGATTATAGAGGTTCACTCAATACAGTCTACAATGTTGGGGAGATCTCAACATGTGGGTAGATTATAGAGGTTCACTCAGTACAGTCTACAATGATGGGGAGATCTCAACATGTGGATGGATTATAGAGGTTCACTCAATACAGTCTACAATAATGGGGAGATCTCAACATGTGGGTAGACTATAGAGGTTCACTCAGTATAGTCTACAATGATGGGGATCCCTACATGTGGGTGGATTATAAAGGTGTGTGTGTGTGTGTGTACCTCAAATACTTCATCATCAACACAACCAACTGTGACAAAGTCTTCCTGAGCAGTTGAATCACTGTTACATTTCTTGAGTGATTCCGGTCGACCTTTCAGTGATAGTCCTCCAAACCTTTTAGCAATCGGTTTACCCTCTTGAACTGTTGGCGACACAAGAGTGGAGGAGGACTTGTTCGGGGAAACGCTGCCTTCAGGCTTCTTCACCTTAACTGATCCTCGACTTTTACCTTGTTCAGCCGGCCTATTAGACGTGTGCGAGTTCTGTGGGGGCGGGGGGAGAACCACTGTGGTGGGGGTGGTCGTCTTTGGGGTGGGAGATATTGCTCTCTCGTTCGATGTCTTGTTGGTTGTGGTGGCAGCTGTGGATGGTGGTCGTAGAGGCTGTTTCAGTGGTGGTCCCTTAATTCGCTGGGGCGGTGAGGACGTTGTGACCTGTTTCATTGGCTGCTGCTGTTGAACAACTGGTCTAGGGATGGCAGATGAGGATTGGGGATGCTTGGCAACAGATGTCCCCTGAGGGGGAGGAGGCAGGAGAGGCTTCCGGGTTTGCTGGACGGGTGAGGCCTTGGTGGTCTTTCCACCGAGAACCTTCAATAAGAAAAACAAAAGTGAACATAAGAGGGGAGAACCATGTTATTATTGCCATGTTCAGTATATGTGGTATATCATGTGGTACAGGTGGCAATTAATAGCGTGATAGAGAAAAGACCTCGGACACGGGGTTTCAGACCATACATACATTAGAGTTCTTGTATACGTAATATGAAAGACCCGTCAAGGTAGGGTTGGTTGTTTGAATTAGGTGAACGACATTTATAGACTAGTTATGTTGGCTTTCTGCATCTTTTGCAGAGGTGACAACAAAACCCATGGATATAGCCATCAGAGAGAGAGAGAGAGAGAGAGAGAGAGAGAGTGTGTGTGTGTGTGTGTGTGTGTGTGTGTGTGTGTGTGTGCAGGGTGTCACAGCGCAGAGGTACCTCTCCACGCTGATCCACCTACTTCATATTAACAACTTATCTACGTACTGTTCCCACAAGTACCCAATACAATCACAATCGTACCTCTTTCAACAGCGCTGAAAGATGCTCTCTTGCCTCCTCCGCGGATTGAGGAGAAGGATTTTGCCTCGGAGGCGGGACAGGTGGAGGAAGGTCCTTTCTTCCCGAGGGAGGAGCTGTACTTGGAGATTCCTGAGAGGGCGGGTGAGGGGAGTTTGGACCAACTTTGTTCAATTTGTGAACTGCGTTCGACACGCGATTCATGTCGCTACGTGCAATATGATCTGCTTCCTTTTTCGCTTCCATTTTATACAAAGTTATCCACGGACATTCAAAACGAAACAAAATGTACAACCAGATCGCGCACGGAAGCCATCTTGTTCAAGTTAATTACTTCCGTTTCAGAATGCTTTAATTAAGCATAGATACAGTAATACAAACCGCAGCTGGTTATTAGTCTAGCGAGTTATTGGACTAACGTGGGACGTTTAGTGGGCGGTGAACTTGAGTGTATGGGGGACTGTTGGTAATCAATCTATTATAGAGTCAATCAATCTATCTGTTTCCAGATTGTTCGCAAAACATGACTAAAAGGCCTAACTGATAGTACCCTACACCTGATTGTATGACTGTCTGGGCAGTGGTGCAAGTATAGACGATACCATTGATACTAGAGAACTTTTTATCTAGTATCTATGACAATACGAAGGTACGTTTTCCCTGGTGGAGTATATTAACAAACAGGCTCCTCGATAGCTAGAACAAACGAATTAGCTCGTGCTTATGCTCTACTACTGACACTGCATAGTGAATTTTGACCTAATTTTAAAACAAAGTTACGATTCAACAAATTCCCATATCATCGGAAAGTCACTGTGGAGTGTTGTAATTGATTCTATTGCAGTTTCAATATTACACACTCATGCTTAAAGATACAGACAATACTCACAGGCGTGCTGTACATGAGATATTTAAGTACTTACTCTTCGTTTGTCATTCTGTCTCACCAGAAGGTCCATTTGGGTGATATGCTGTTTGATGTAAGTCTATTTGCTTTTATACCATGCGTGTATCAATTGCCTAGCTTACCTACCATTTTTGCGATCTCCTCAGACTCTGAAGCTTCGGACATGGTCTTCTATATGGGCAAGACTTCTTCGATAGTACATTTCACTAGTTAAATGGTCACTGAGCCATTTCAGTGGGTTTTATTCAATTGTGACAGTCCTGCAGATTGACATGTCACGTGCCTTGATTAGTCATTGTTGGTCTGGCACGCTAGACTAAGTCTACTCCACCACTGTTACCTGATCACGGATGTCTGGAGTAATACAGCGATTATCGTCTCTTCGATGGATTTCGAAGATAGTGGAGCCGATAGTCAACATTTCTAAAGATTATTATGTCACTTTTAGCGATGTTGGACAGTTTTCCCGTCAACATCCTTTCAGAACTGCCTTCTATTTCACTGTACTCGGCGCTGCAGCGTACATGTGGAGAAAGAAGCCAGATTTTGTCAATTACACCGACTCTGTTGTGTCCTGGTCCAACGAGATAGCCCTCGTACCGGATTCCATCAAGAACAAAAAGTCTCAGAGATACATTGAAAGAATTTTCTTAATGTTGATTAGAGACAAGTTATTGTGTGTCAATTTGGGATTATTGAGTCTGGTAGTTGAGAGGAGGCAGTATCCGGATCTCAGGAGCTTTCACGAAACGTGCCCGATGCTGAAGACACCATGGTACTCGATGCATCACAACATAGTGGACGTTGGGGTGCTTGGTAGATGGATCTATCTAAGGAGAGAGATGGAAGACTACGATATCAGTGATGAAGAGTGGTTGCCTTCAATTCAAGAGACCAGAAGTTGATCAATGATGTAGGTCAGGAAGATCACAGGTATTACAGGCCCATCAGAAGGAATGGATGATTTGGGAGTATAAGACAAGTGAATATGTACACGCAGTTGGAGAAGTACTGCCATTTTATTCTATTATCTTTGCTAATTGTCATAATTATTCACCATTTTCATTCTATTATACCCGTTACCATGACAATACAATGTGTGTACTGTGGACATGTTTATTACTTATGTGATGTCAACTGCATCTTCGAGTATTCGAATTTTAGGAAATACTGCAACATCATATAATATGCATTCCTACGCGTAACTACTACAGTGAATTTATATTATTTATATGGTGCGAACAAAATGGCCGATTTCAAAACGCCGACAATTAAGATTTGGGCTAGAATTTGAGCGCAAAGAGTTAAACGAACTTTAAATCTTCACCGAAGGTTCTTCTAAACCTATTAGAGACGATCAAGTGATTCGAGTGCCTGTGGGTGGCCTATTTTTCAAATTGAACATTGAGGGCAACTTTAAATAGCGCAGATAATAACAATAAAATAGATAGGTCACGGTGGCGGGGTGGTCAGGTGACACGATTCTAGGCTCCAGGTCGCGGGTTCGAATCCTCAATAGGACGGTTTTTTTCTCTGAAAAAAAATAGCTCACTTCCTGGTGGTCAGTCGCAATACTCTCTACAAAGAACCGTAGGGGGGAGCTTTGGGACTCGCGGCTGACCTCCCAGCTAGAATAGTGTCTTCTGCATTTGTGGAATGACGCAAGTACACAGTATCTGTGGAAAGTCCCTGTAAAACTCTCCATATATAGGTGTCTTTGACCCTGAGTGGGTGACTTTTTTATTAATTACGAATCCGAGAATTACTTCATTTCATTAATTTTAATGTGATCATTGTAATGCAGTATTTTGATACTTGAACAAATTATGGACAACATAGGGTTGGAAAGAGTGAAAGCTATTGCTCCACCCACGTACTACCGTTTTAACTAATATTTATTATGTAATTATGCGTTTATTTTAATTGTCAATAACAAGTATCTATGGCCTAAATAAGTATACCCAACTTAACCTAAGTGACAGTTGATTAGAACAGAGGGAATGGGTATTTCCTGTGAATGTGTAAAAGGGGTGGGTCCTGTATTGATGTTACGGCGTTAAAATCAAGATGCTGATTGTCCTACATGTAGTTAAATTTGATAGTAATTTTTACAAAGCCAAAAGGTATCAAAATGAAAGTATGTCAGTCACCTTTATCAGTTTGGAACACTTACGTATGTTTGCAAGAAGTTCAACTGTGGTATAATATGACTGAATTAACTTTTGTGAATTATTAATAAGTAGAATGGTAAATTAAAAGTTTTCAATTCTTATTACTGCCAATGCAAAGAACTGTGATATTTCTCTGGAAGTGTTCGGAGAAGACCTGCAGGAAGACAAGAGCAGAGCAATCACATTTTACATACCAGCTACAGGTATGCACCTAGTGACCCTCTCACCTCAGTCCTTCAATACTGTCCTACTAAACAGTTTGGAGAAGTACCTCTAGAGAGTTAAAAATATGTTCACAACAATTTGACTATTTCAGTGGACACTGCTGACCTGTCCTGAATCACACAAGCAAGTGACAATGGTCTTGCCAGGCCCCAATGTCCTTGCAACCTATAAATTATGTGTGTGTGCGTGTGTGTGTGCATGTGTGTGTGTGTGTGTGTGTGTGTGTGTGTGTGTGTGTGTGTGTGTGTGTGTGTGTTACCATGATACTACCAAGGTATAGACCATTGAGCGAACCTTAACAGCAGCAGCAACGTTCAGTCCGGCTGATGCTCCCACAAAGAAACCTTCTTCATGGAGAATTCTAAATGTCTAAGAAGTAACAACTACATGACTTTACAAATAAACAAATCAACTAATATTATACCACGCACCATTGTTACAGTCTCTTCATCAGATATCATAACAGCAGAATCTATAGGAGCACCAGATACATTGTTAGTCAGTCTTCCCTGACCAATGCCTTCAGTAATAGAGGATCCTTCTGTTCTTTCCAGTTTACCATGAGAAAAGTAGTTGTAGAGTACACTTCCCTGAAATAATTCATCGCATACACATTCACACACACACACACACACACACACACACACACACACACACACACACACACACACACACACACACACACACAACACACACACACACACATAAACACCACAACAACACAGGCATGTTCACCTGAGGATCAGCAAGGACAACTTGCACTAGGGGATTCTTCTCTTTCAGGAACAAACCAAAACCTACCAATGGATACTTGATACATGGAATTCCTTTGTAGATATGTGAAGTACAAACCGACAAGCGTTCTACCCGTTCCTGTTCCAAAAGTAACAGCATCAACTCTGCCATCTACAATTGATGGCAATATCACGATCACATACATATGCCCACACCATTATACACACATGCATACTTGTTTGTCTCCAGATTTCAGGGCCTGTAGGTCCAGGAATGTGTCTGTGCATTCGGATTTGACCTATGATGCATCACATACTCAAAGGAGAGGCCGTGGTGACAAGCCAAAAAAATGACATTTTTTTGCCTGTCACCACAAGGCTTATAGCACACTCAGGACAATCTCAATTCTTACGAAATTGTGTTGGTGAGTTTAGCACGGACACTGGCTAGCCCTTGGTGACCAGCAAAGAATAGTCCAATTGCTCAGGTCATCACCACAAGGCATATTACACTTATATACATACAAAAGTACATACATTTTATTATATGTGGTATATGGGCACTAGGGAGAATTTTTGGTCGACATCAAAATGCATCTTTCTTGTTATCAGAAGGACCGTACTAGGTCAAGGAGTGTGTCTGTGCATTCGGATTTGACCTATGATGCATCACATGCACACAGGAGAGGCCGTGGTGACAAGCCAAAAAAATGACATTTTTTGCTTGTCACCACGAGGCTTATAGCGCACTCAGGACAATCTCAATTCTTACGAAATTGTGTTGGTGAGTTTAGCACGGACATTGGCTAGCCCTTGGTGACCAGCAAAGAAATGTTCAATTGCTCAGGTCATCACCACAAGGCATGTTACACTTATATACATACAAAAGTACATACATTTTATTATATGTGGTATATGGGCACTGGGGAGAATATTTGGTCGACATCAAAATGAATCTTTCTTGCTATCAGAAGGACCGTACTAGGTCCAGGAGTGTGTCTGTACATTCAGATTTGACCTATGATGCATCACGTGCACACAGGAGAGGCCGTGGTGACAAGCCAAAAAAATGACAATTTTTTGCCTGTCACCACGAGGCTTATAGTGCACTCAGGACAATCTCAATTCTTACGAAATTGTGTTGGTGAGTTTAGCACAGACATTGGCTAGCCCTTGGTGACCAGCAAAGAATTGTCCAATCGCTTAGGTCATCACCACAAGGCATATTACACTTATATACATACAAAAGTACATACATTTTATTATATGTGGTATATGGGCACTGGGGAGAATATTTGGTCGACATCAAAATGAATCTTTCTTGCTATCAGAAGGACCGTACTAGGTCCAGGAGTGTGTCTGTACATTCAGATTTGACCTATGATGCATCACGTGCACACAGGAGAGGCCGTGGTGACAAGCCAAAAAAATGACATTTTTTGCCTGTCACCACGAGGCTTATAGCACACTCAGGACAATCTCAATTCTTCCCAAATTGTGTTGGTGAGTTTAGCACAGACATTGGCTAGCCCTTGGTGACCAGCAAAGAATTGTCCAATCGCTCAGGTCATCACCACAAGGCATATTACACTTATATACATACAAAAGTACATACATTTTATTATATGTGTCATATGGGCACTGGGGAGAATATTTGGTCGACATCAAAATGCATCTTTTTGTTATCAGAAGGTAGCTACTAGGTCCAGGAGTGAGTCTGTGCATTCGGATTTGACCTATGATGCATCACGTGCACACAGGAGAGGCCGTGGTGACAAGCCAAAAAATTGACATTTTTTCGCTTGTCACCACGAGGCTTATAGTGCACTCAGGACAATCTCAATTCTTCCCAAATTGTGTTGGTCAGTTCGGGATGGACACTGGGTAGCCCTTGGTGAACAGCAAAGGAATGTCAAATTACCTGCGTGATCACCACAAGGCGTATTACACTTATATATCAATGTACATACAATAGTATAATACATTTTTATATGTGGCATATGGGCAATGGGGACAATTTTTGGTCGACATCAAAATGCATAATTTTTGATATCAGAAGGACCACACTAGGTCCAGGAGTGTGTCTGTACATTCGGATTTGACCTATGATGCATCACGTGCACACAGGAGAGGCCGTGGTGACAAGCCAAAAAAATGACAATTTTTTGCTTGTCACCACGAGGCTTATAGTGCACTCAGGACAATCTCAATTCTTCCCAAATTGTGTTGGTGAGTTCGGCATGGACACTGGGTAGCCCTTGGTGAACAGCAAAGAATTGTCCAATCGCTCAGGTCATCACCACAAGGCATATTACACTTATATACATACAAAAGTACATACATTTTATTATATGTGTCATATGGGCACTGGGGAGAATATTTGGTCGACATCAAAATGCATCTTTTTGTTATCAGAAGGACCGTACTAGGTCCAGGAGTGAGTCTGTGCATTCGGATTTAACCTATGATGCATCACGTGCACACAGGAGAGGCCGTGGTGACAAGCCAAAAAAATGACATTTTTTCGCTTGTCACCACGAGGCTTATAGCGCACTCAGGACAATCTCAATTCTTCCCAAATTGTGTTGGTGAGTTCGGGATGGACACTGGGTAGCCCTTGGTGAACAGCAAAGGAATGTCAAATTACCTGCGTGATCACCACAAGGCGTATTACACTTATATATCAATGTACATACAATAGTATAATACATTTTTATATGTGGCATATGGGCACTGGGGAGAATATTTGGTTGACATCAAAATGCATCCTTTTTGTTATCAGAAGGACCACACTAGGTCCAGGAGTGTGTCTGTGCATTCGGATTTGACCTATGATGCATCACGTGCACACAGGAGAGGCCGTGGTGACAAGCCAAAAATTGACATTTTTTCGCTTGTCACCACGAGGCTTATAGCACACTCAGGACAATCTCAATTCTTACGAAATTGTGTTGGTGAGTTTAGCACAGACACTGGCTAGCCCTTGGTGGCCAGCAAAAGAATGTCCAATTGCTCAGGTCATCACCACAAGGCATATTACACTTATATACATACAAAAGTACATACATTTTATTATATGTGTCATATGGGCACTAGGGAGAATATTTGGTCGACATCAAAATGCATCTTTTTGTTATCAGAAGGACCGTACTAGGTCCAGGAGTGTGTCTGTGCATTCGGATTTGACCTATGATGCATCACGTGCACACAGGAGAGGCCGTGGTGACAAGCCAAAAAAATGACAATTTTTTGCCTGTCACCACGAGGCTTATAGTGCACTCAGGACAATCTCAATTCTTACGAAATTGTGTTGGTGAGTTTAGCACGGACATTGGCTAGCCCTTGGTGACCAGCAAAGAATAGTCCAATTGCTCAGGTCATCACCACAAGGCATGTTACACTTATATACATACAAAAGTACATACATTTTATTATATGTGGTATATGGGCAATGGGGACAATTTTTGGTCGACATCAAAATGCATCTTTTTGCTATCAGAAGGACCGTACTAGGTCCAGGAGTGTGTCTGTACATTCATATTTGATCTATGATGCATCACGTGCACACAGGAGAGGCCGTGGTGACAAGCCAAAAAAATGACAATTTTTTGCCTGTCACCACGAGGCTTATAGCACACTCAGGACAATCTCAATTCTTACGAAATTGTGTTGGTGAGTTTAGCACGGACACTGGGTAGCCCTTGGTGACCAGCAAAGAATAGTCCAATTGCTCAGGTCATCACCACAAGGCATATTACACTTATATACATACAAATGTACATACATTTTATTATATGTGTCATATGGGCACTGGGGAGAATATTTGGTCGACATCAAAATGCATCTTTTTGTTATCAGAAGGACCGTACTAGGTCCAGGAGTGAGTCTGTGCATTCGGATTTGGCCTATGATGCATCACGTGCACACAGGAGAGGCCGTGGTGACAAGCCAAAAAAATGACATTTTTTTGCTTGTCACCACGAGGCTTATAGTGCACTCAGGACAATCTCAATTCTTCCCAAATTGTGTTGGTGAGTTCGGCATGGACACTGGGTAGCCCTTGGTGAACAACAAAGGAATGTCAAATTACCTGCGTAATCACCACAAGGCGTATTACACTTATATATCAATGTACATACAATAGTATAATACATTTTTATATGTGTCATATGGGCAATGGGGACAATTTTTGGTCGACATCAAAATGCATAATTTTTGCTATCAGAAGGATCACACTAGGTCCAGGAGTGTGTCTGTGCATTCGGATTTGACCTATGATGCATCACGTGCACACAGGAGAGGCCGTGGTGACAAGCCAAAAAATTGACATTTTTTCGCTTGTCACCACGAGGCTTATAGCGCACTCAGGACAATCTCAATTCTTCCCAAATTGTGTTGGTGAGTTCGGCATGGACACTGGGTAGCCCTTGGTGACCAGCAAAGAATAGTCTAATTGCTCAGGTCATCACCACAAGGCATATTACACTTATATACATACAAAAGTACATACATTTTATTATATGTGGTATATGGGCAATGGGGACAATTTTTGGTCGACATCAAAATGCATCTTTTTGCTATCAGAAGGACCGTACTAGGTCCAGGAGTGTGTCTGTACATTCATATTTGACCTATGATGCATCACGTGCACACAGGAGAGGCCGTGGTGACAAGCCAAAAATTGACATTTTTTCGCTTGTCACCACGAGGCTTATAGCGCACTCAGGACAATCTCAATTCTTCCCAAATTGTGTTGGTGAGTTCGGCATGGACACTGGGTAGCCCTTGGTGACCAGCAAAGGAATGTCAAATTACCTGCGTGATCACCACAAGGCGTATTACACTTATATATCAATGTACATACAATAGTATATACATTTTTATATGTGGTATATAGGTATTTGACCTATGATGCATCACGTGCACACAGGAGAGGCCATGGTGACAAGCCAAAAAATTGACATTTTATGCTTGTCACCATGAGGCTTAAAGCGCACTCAGGACAATCTGAATTTTTCCGAAATTGTGTTCGTGAGTTTGGTGAGTGGAGTCTGCTTTAATAACATAAATTATATCGCAATGTAGATAGCTCACTTCATGCTGTTTGGCTGATGATTCTACGAAGGCAGCCTTCCAAGACTCTGCTAAGTCCTTCGCTTCTTTGGTTGAAACAGATCTGAAAACATTGCAAAACAAACACCACACCGTCATAACATAGACAACACCCTACAACACACCACACTGTCATAACATAGACAACACCCTATGATATACATTAGAGCTGGATAGGGTGAAGATTGATACATTAAGAGTGGCCATAGTAAAATCTGTTACCTTTGCATGTGGAGGTCTGTCTTGTTTCCCACCAGAACAAGTGGTACTCTGAGAGCAGATGTAATACTTGAGTACAATAATCACAGTGGATCACATAATGATGCACTCACTGGTTACTACCAGTCATGTCCAGTATCTTGTCATGAATAATCTTCACTACTTCAAAACTGAACACAAAGCAAGTGAACATATCATATCAGTTAATATACCTCAACCCCAACCCTACACAACTACACCTCGAAGATGCAATTTGGTAATATCTTCTCTTTGCAGAAGAGTACTGCTATGTCCCTTACAGTGTTCGCGCACTCTCCGACGAAGTTTCTATCACAGGAAAGCAATAATGCACATACAGTCTTGAATGCAGGAAAACTTTACATACCCTCAGGTTTTATAGTATGGAACGGAAGACTTTGTAAAGCTCCCTTGCCGTAGCTACGAGCTACGTAGCTCCACCATCTTCGAGTATTCGAATTTTAGGATATACTGCAACATCATATAATATGCATTCCTACGCGTAACTACTACAGTGAATTTATATTATTTATATGGTGCGAACAAAATGGCCGATATCAAAACGCCGACAATTAAGATTTGGGCTAGAATTTGAGCGCAAAGACTTAAACGAACTTTAAATCTTCACCGAAGGTTCTTCTAAACCTATTAGAGACGATCAAGTGATTCGAGTGCCTGTGGGTGGCCTATTTTCCGAATTGACCATTGAGGGCAACTTTAAATAGCGCAGATAATAACAATAAAATAGATAGGTCACGGTGGCGGGGTGGTCAGGTGACACGACTCTAGGCTCCAGGTCGCGGGTTCGAAACCTCAATAGGACGGTTTTTTCTCTGAAAAAAAATAGCTCACTTCCTGGTGGTCAGTCGCAATACTCTCTACAAAGAACCGTAGGGGGGAGCTTTGGGACTCGCGGCTGACCTCCCAGCTAGAATAGTGTCTTCTGCATTCGTGGAATGACGCAAGTACACAGTATCTGTGGAAAGTCCCTGTAAAGCTCTCCATATATAGGTGTCTTTGACCCTGAGTGGGTGACTTTTTTATTAATTACAAATCCGAGAATTGTCACTTAAATAACAATGAAGCACAATATATTATATTCTCAAATTATTGTTTCAATTTGTTGCACAATGTTAAAAATATGAGAATGTAAAAAAGGTTCAATACCTGCATTCAAAAATTCTTGTGAGTCACGACAAAGGATCACCAGTGCATGAACATGTACAAATAAAGTGCACCATGTAGAGGATACCCAGCAAAATTACACCAAAAAAGACAAAAATTGCTATAGCCCATCCAAAAAGCAACAAAAATATCATCCACCCAATGACTAGTAGAACAGCCATGCAAGGACCGGCCTTGTGAGGTTTCCACCAATCTCCACCTGGATCACAGTGACATAAATGGTAACAGCACCCTGGTTCTGTGTAAAAGGGAGAGTGATGAGTGATGGAAACACACACAAACACACGCACACACACACACACAGGCACGTACGCACACACATACACACGCACGCACGCA
Organism: Chondrilla cf. caribensis; assembly: GCA_964020155.1. Classification (NCBI taxonomy): domain Eukaryota; kingdom Metazoa; phylum Porifera; class Demospongiae; order Chondrillida; family Chondrillidae; genus Chondrilla; species Chondrilla cf. caribensis. The sequence continues at coordinate 4,662,695 of OZ026564.1, read as the reverse complement.
CACACACACCAACACGCACACACATACACACGCACGCACGCATGCACGCACACACACACACAAACACGCACGCACACACGCACACACCGTGTTCTCGAACATAATTAGAAGTAATACTCCCATAGCTTGTAGATGTAGACCTCACTGTCTCTATCAGAGAGGTACGAAGACCCTTAATACTTGGAAGGTTCTTCATAGGGGCATTCTGTAAAAGTGAACAATCAAAATTAATGTTTCATGATGTGTGTTACAGGCACAAACACGGCATGAATTGAGCTTACAGGATATCTCTTCCCTTTGGAATACTCAGGAGGTGGGGAGACCACAGAGAAACCAAGACTGTTCTCACCACTGTTTTGATCTATGGAAGGGAATGACCACCTCATTTCAATTCTATACTTTACTTCCTCTCTGCCTCCCTCCTTTTCTCTCTCCTCTCTTACACACACACACACACACACACACACACACACACACACACACACACACACACACACACACACACACACACTGCCCTTAGTATAACCAAGGACACACATGTACTGATTTACAATACCTGAATCACAGAAAATAGGTTGTAATTCAATCCCTTTGGTTGCAAAGTGATGACGAAAACCAGCAATTGCTTCTTCGAGACTAGACCCAGCTACAGTCTGTAGGACAAAGGGATGTATACCGGCACCACTCAGTGCATAGGTACATCGCACTCTGATAGCATATACCAGTACTGTTGATATAGCAGTGTGTACACCAAGTATGGTACAGTGTGTATATTACGTATGTTTGGTATACAGTGGAACCTCCATTAAAGGACACTCCCAATAAAGAACACCATAGGAATTACCTCCCTACAAAGGACACTCTGTAAGGCACCAAAAACAGATTTTCCTATAGTGCTAATACATTTTTCACCTCTGAAGAGTGGACAACCTCTCTACAGTGGAGGAATTAGTTGGTCCCAATGTGTCCTTTATAGAGAGGTTCCACTGTAGTATGCACGTACATACACCAGAGTTCTCCCCAGCTATACTGAGGTATAGCACCCCACCATCCCTGTATCCTGGGATGTTTTGTCTGCTGTCCATCAAAACCCTCTGTTCAATTGTCCTGTCAAGTTGTAGAGTGGGACTGAGTGGTTGTATGACTGGCCTTCCCACAAGCACAGTGCATACACCACTATCAATACAAACCATATAGACCACTCAAGCTACCTACACACTCCACACAGAGATAACACAGCGTGTGCATGAGGTACATACAGTGTCTGCAAAGAAGATAGTAAATCCATTCTTTGTCTTTTGAATAGGATACTTAACACATTTCATAGATCCACCATCACTGTGACAATAGAGGACATAATTTATAATATATATTAATTTAAGTATGCACTTGCATGTTCTCTCTCACATATAGTGTTGTTTTAGTTAGCAATATCCTTTTTAGTAATAGTTATAGTTATTTAAGTGACTACAGATATTAGAATTTTAGTTATAGTTATAGTACGTAGCCAATTTCTAGGTTTTAGTTATAGTTACAGTTTCCGCCTCAAAAGGCAAGTAATCTAGTTACAGTTATAGTTATAGTTACAGTAATGATGTGTGCCTTACATGTACACACTACCATCATTATATGCTAATGCATAATGCTTTTAGTCTTCACGAATCTGTATATGAATACACCATTTCCATTTATTACCAATTTATAATACTAATGTGGTCTTCTTGTACAGTAACTGTAACATTCGCGGCAGATATTTGATTATAGTTTTAGTTGGGGACATCGTTCACATTTCTAGTTACAGTTATATTTTTTTGAAGGTGACTCCTGTTCTTTTAGTTAGTTACAGTTATGGTTAACTTAAAGGTCCAGAGCATTACTAAAACATATTTTAGTTATAGTTATGATTAATCAAAACAACACTACTCACATACACACCACACACACACACACACACACACACACACACACACACACACCACACACACACACACACACACACCACCAGTGTTGTGGCAATTACAGCTCACAAGTAATCAATTACGATTACAATTACTTGGCTATTTCAAGAACCCATTACCATTACCATTACTCCGCAGCTTCAAGTAATCAATTACCATTACATCTACTTTAAGCAATTACAATTACAATTACAATTACATAGTAGTTACATAAAATGAGAGTTAATTTTCATAAATAGTAATGTTTCGAAGTTCTTAGGTAGCATGTGACATCTTAGTGGATTTAGAATTTTGCCAGCCTGACTTAAAACACGTTCCACCAGTGCAGATGTTGCAGGCACAGTGAACACCTTACTTACTAGCTTAGCAAGCAAAGGGTATTCAGTGGCTTTTAATTGCCAAAACTCAAGGGGGTTCTCTCAATTCAACTGGAACTCCCTCTTGTCCACAACCTTATCTACATCAATTTCCACAAGTTGCCGCACCACCTTCAGCTGGGAATTCCAGCATGCTTCATTCTTAGCAATTACTGTTTTACCCAATAATTCTTCCACCTTCTCAATCGCCAGAGTTGATCCCCAACAATGGCTAACAACTCAACCTGCCTTACATAGAACTGCGTATATACCTTAATACAATATATAATACTATATCCCTCATCGAGTAGAAATCTTTTCATATCCAGGGGAGCAAGGAGGTATGTAATTGCATGTAATTGTGTAATTGTGCATCGATTACACAAAAAGTTGAATGTAATCAATTACCATTACGATTACTTCAGTGAAAAAATCTCAATTACAATTGAATTACTATTACCTAGAAATGTGTAATTGATTACAGCCAATTACAATTACCAATTACCATTACCACAACACTGGTACACACACACACACACACACACACACACACACACACCACACACACACACCACACGCACACACACACACACACCACACACACACACCACACGCACACACACACACACACACACACACACACACACACACACACACACACACCACACACACACACCACACGCACACACACACACACACACCACACACACACACCACACGCACACACACACACACACACACACACACACACACACACACACACACACACACACACACACACACACCTTAATAATAAATGTATGAAATGAACATTGTCCCTGGTGTTGATAGTCACCAAGAAGGTTCCTTCTGAGCCATGTTTCAACAGAATGTTCTCAGCCAGTGATTCTGTCATGTTCTCAAAGAAGCATCTATGTCATCGAAAGATCACAATACAGCAAAACCTGTGTATAATGGTCACTGTGTTAGCAGAACACCTCCCTACAACAGCCAGGTTGCTGAGTTCCAAAAGGGTCTATAGTGTACAATTCAACCTGTGTATACAGGTCACCTCTCTATAGCAGCCAGTCCCCAAAGGGTCTATAGTGTACAATTCAACCTGTGTATACAGGCCACCTCTCTATAGCAGCCAGTCCCAAAAGAACCTATAGTGTACAATTCAACCTGTGTATAGGGGACACCTCTCTATAACAGCCAGTCCCAAAAGGGTCTATAGTGTACAATTCAACCTGTGTATAGGGGCCACTTCTCTATAACAGCCAGTCCCAAAAGGGTCTATAGTGTACAGTTCAACCTGTGTATACAGACCAACTCTCTTTAACAGCCAATTGAAACATGTCACCTAAGCTGGTACAGTGGACTCATGCTGCCACAATGCTGATACTGATGGTGACATGGAGTGTACAGTGGTCTCGAGAAGCCAGACCTATTCCTGAGAGAGAGACATGCACCATATCTGACTATGGGTATCACACATGCATGTAGTCATGTAAGCATACAACAGATATGGTCGAATGGGACTGCTGAGTCAGCACAGGAATTGTGAAGGTCATTTCAGTTGAAACCTAACAAAGGCCCTATATGGAGTGTGTCAGCATTCCACACATGTAATACATCATAACAATCAACTAATGTGAGGTAAATAGAGATTAATTTTAGACTTAGAATAACATTAAGCTTGTCTTCCCACTCATTACAACTGCATGTGAGGCGAGCAGGTATGTGGTGGAACCTGGCGTACAATGCTAGCTGTTCTTCGCCACCGGTGGTCTCCAGCTTCATGTGGATACCGGACACTTCTGGGCTGAACAGTTCCGACATTGCCAATTCTTCCGGCTCGTCCAGCGAGTCGCTATTTTGCTCTCCTCGTAGAAGAGGGAATGTAATTGATCCTGAATGTTGAAAGATAGCATGTATACGCAGATTTAAGGTAGGAGACCTATGATATAACAAAATAGTCTAAGCGGAGCGCGTTAACCTAGTGTTGCGAGGTAAATCATGCAAGTATACCAAGTACATGCATGACTCACGTCTGTTCTCCATTTTCCTTCGCAGCGCCCGTGACATGCATGTGCTTGTTATAACATGGCTGAAATCAAGCGACCTACCAGACGAGCAGGTAAGAAGTATTTGAAGATAAAAGCCCGCTCGAGGCGAAGGCATTTAAAAACTAAAGACTTACTAGGCGAAATATCGGAGTGTAATGAAATCAAAGAGCAATTGTTAGTCGGCACTAATGAATTTGAAGGTGAATTGTATATGTGTTGAGTTGAAGCATAGACAATATAGGAGTGTGCAATGTCTATGGGTGAAGTGTACATGTTGGTAAACTTCTAATCTATGCACACTTCGTGGTATCTTCGTGTTGCTCATTGCATGCCATCACAGGTTTTGAGAAGTGGCTCAAACTCGGAACTCCATCTCCTCTTCTTTTGGCACTGCGAAATATGGGGTTTACTGTCCCCACTGAGATACAGGAGTTGGCCATCCCTCCAGCTATTAAAGAGGACAAGGACGTTATTGGGGCTGCTGAAACGGTGTGTGTGTGTGTGTGTGTGTGTGTGTGTGTGTATGTCCACGTGCACACAAACTGTACCAGTTCATCTAGTATTGGATCTATAGCAGGTGTGCTTTGTCCCTAGGGGTCAGGAAAGACTCTAGCCTATGCTATACCTGTTCTGACCAAAGTGCTGTCTGCTATCAAGTCGGAGAAAGAAGCACCTAGAAGATCAAGGAAGACAAGAAGCAGTGGAGGTCCACCAAGGGCAAAGAAGTTGAAATCAAACGAAAGAAAGATTATTGACTTGAACGAAGTGATTCATTCCTTTGTACCTGACCAAACTGAGCCCAGTCATGACTGGTTGAGTATGGATAAAACCAGTACTGAGCAGTGTAAGGTTGATAGCGGAGAATTGGATGGGGAATTTGATTATGATGATGATAGTGGTGACAAGGGTGAGGATGATGGTGAGGATGAGGATGATGATAATGGTGATGATAATGGTGATGGTGAGGGTGATGGTGATGGTGAGGTTGATGGTAATAGTGATGCTGAGGATGATGGTGAGGATGATGGCCAAGAGATGGAAGTTGAACCAAAAGATAATCTTCCGCTTGGACAGTGTACTTACTTCCGAGATAACATTCCTGAGGAAGAATTCTCAGCCTTGTTAAAAGGAGATGGTCCCAAAGAGAATTGTGAAGAGGACCAAGTGGCAGTTTGTGAGGAAGGACAGAGGAGAAAGGGTCCCTTGTCCATTATCATTGTCCCAACAAGAGAGCTAGCCCTACAAGTTAGGGATCATGTGAAACTTGTAGCACAACATACTAGCATAGTGGTACGTGTGTGTGTGTGTGTGTGTGTGTGTGTGTGTGTGTGTGTGTGTGTGTGTGTACATGTGTGTGTGTGCGTGCGTGCGTGCGTGTGTGTGTACATATCTGCACCAATGCACCCATGTCTGGTTACAGGTGGTTGCTGTGGTTGGAGGAATGGCTTCAGAGAAGCAGGAGAGGCAGCTTCAGTTGCACCCACATGTTGTCGTGGCAACCCCTGGAAGACTTTGGAAGTTCATAAGTGAAGTTAGTAAGCATGGGATAAGATAGGGAAATGCCATGTGCGTTAACGAAGCTTGGGTGATACGATGGGGTGGCTTCCTGTTATACTTGCTTATGGTTAGTTCCTGTGAAAGATTGATATGTTTGCATTGCTAATGATAATCTGATTTAACATGAAATTGCTTAATAAATCAATTCATTGATTAATTGTCTCAACACTAGCATATACGTACGTACACCTTATGCCCACCCACACACGCACATGCATTTGGTGATGTATGTACTACACCATCCAAGGGTGATGAATTTTTGACGGATTTTGGTGATCTTCAAACAATTGTACTGGACGAAGCAGATCGGATGATAGAGGAGGGACATTTCAGAGAAGTGAAATTGATCATGGACAGAATTAAAGGTGGAGCAAAGAGCGAATGTCTGCAAAGATTTCTCTTCTCTGCCACGCTCACTATGAAGAAGAAGAGTTTCAAGAAACGTAAAGTGGATACAGATCAAATTGGTATGCTTGCATGTAATTGTGTGTGTGTGTGTGTGTGTGTGTGTGTGTGTGTGTGTGTGTGTGTGGTGTGGTGTATGTGTGGGGTGTGTGTGTGTGTGTGTGTGTGTGTGTGTGTGTGTGTGTGTGTGTGTGTGTGTGTGTGTATGTGTGTGTAAATTCACCACTGGATGCGAGAAAATACAGTGGAACCTCTCTATTAAGGACACTTTGGGACCTTGATTTAGTCCTTATTACAGAGGTGTCCTCAATTCAGAGGTCACTTACTACACTACAGTGTTACACTGGGACACACAATGGTGTCCTCAGTATAGAGGTTTCTGCAATTCAGAGGTTTGTAATAGAGTGGTTCCACTGTAGTTGCAACGGTAACATCATCGAGCATGTACATGAATTGAGTTGATGCTACTCTTGAACATATAAGATTATGATAAACCACACCATGGACTGCTCACATAGGCATTCAGTGAGATTAGTGCGCTCCTTCATTATTGTAACCATTGTTTTATGGCAATGACGTTTGTAGAATGAAGTGTTCAACACCTCTTGGTATTGTTCCATATTCCTCAGGACATCTCATATCTCAAGTTGGGATAAGAAGGGACCGCTGTGCTACTGTTGACCTCAGCAGTAAGCACTTGCTAGTGAAGACACTAACAGAGGCGAAGATCACTTGCATTGAGGAAGACAAGGTAGGAATTAAGCATACTGATATTCCCCACCCTGCCCCCATGTGTCACTTGCACATGCACAATTTACAGATCACTTGCATTGAGGAAGACAAGGTATATAGGAAAGAAGCATACTGATATTTTCTACCTTAGCCCCCCCCCCCCCTCCCTGTGTGGAATATACGTATACCACGTGACCATGGTTCTAATATTCCCCACCCTACCCCCATGAGGCCAAGATCACTTGCATTGAGGAAGACAAGGTATATAGGAAAGAAGCATACTGATATTTTCTACCTTAGCCCCCCCCCCCCCCTCCCTGTGTGGAATATACGTATACCACGTGACCATGGTTCTAATATTCCCCACCCTACCCCCATGTGTAGAATTTAGTGTATGTATACATACCATTTAATGTGCTGATATTCCCCACCCTACCCCCATGTGTAGGATTTGGGGTATGTATACATACCATTTAATGTGCTGATATTCCCCACCCTACCCCCCATGTGCAGGATGTATACTTGTACTATCTGCTCTTGATGTACCCACGTCGAACGCTGGTCTTCACCAACACGATTGACCAACTGAAGAAACTGAAATCTCTTCTGGAACTCTTGAACCTTCACCCACACTGCCTGCATGCAGGGATGCAGCAGAAACAAAGGCTGAAAAATCTTGAAAGGTGACGTTATGGTGTGTGTGTGTGCGTGTGTGTGTGCGTGTGTGTGTGTGTGTTTGTGTGTGTGTGTGTGTGTGTGTGTGTGTGTGTGTGCTATGATAGTTTACTCTATGTCCTCTATATGTGCACACATGTACTATTGTGGACTTCTTCTCTTTTCTCCCAGGTTCGTTTCTGCTCGATCTGGTCTGTTACTGGCTTCTGACGTTGCTGCCCGCGGTCTTGATATCAGTAAGATCGAGCACATCATCCACTATCAAGTACCCAAGAACCCTGATGTGAGTAGCTAGTGGTAGTGGAGTGTAGTAAGTGTAGCTAGTGGTAGCGGAGTGTAGCTAGTGGTAGTGGAGTGTAGCTAGTGGTAGCAAGTGTAGCTAGTGGTAGCGGAGTGTAGCTAGTGGTAGTGGAGTGTAGCTAGTGGTAGCAAGTGTAGCTAGTGGTAGCGGAGTGTAGCTAGTGGTAGTGGAGTGTAGCTAGTGGTAGCGGAGTGTAGCTAGTGGTAGCGGAGTGTAGCTAGTGGTAGCGGAGTGTAGCTAGTGGTAGCGAGTGTAGCTAGTGGTAGCGAGTGTAGCTAGTAGTAGTGGAGTGTAGCTGGTGGTAGAGGACTGTAGCTAGTGGTAGCAAGTGTAGCTAGTGGTAGCGGAGTGTAGCTAGTGGTAGCGGAGTGTAGCTAGTGGTAGCGGAGTGTAGCTAGTGGTAGTGGAGTGTAGCTAGTGGTAGCAAGTGTAGCTAGTGGTAGTGGAGTGTAGCTAGTGGTAGCAAGTGTAGCTAGTGGTAGTGGAGTGTAGTAAGTGGTAGCAAGTGTAGCTAGTGGTAGCAAGTGTAGCTAGTGGTAGCAAGTGTAGCTAGTGGTAGTGGAGTGTAGCTAGTGGTAGCAAGTGTAGCTAGTGGTAGCAAGTGTAGCTAGTGGTAGCAAGTGTAGCTAGTGGTAGTGGAGTGTAGCTAGTGGTAGCAAGTGTAGCTAGTGGTAGCAAGTGTAGCTAGTGGTAGCAAGTGTAGCTAGTGGTAGTGGAGTGTAGCTAGTGGTAGCAAGTGTAGCTAGTGGTAGCAAGTGTAGCTAGTGGTAGCAAGTGTAGCTAGTGGTAGCGAGTGTAGCTAGTAGTAGTGGAGTGTAGCTGGTGGTAGAGGACTGTAGCTAGTGGTAGCAAGTGTAGCTAGTGGTAGCGGAGTGTAGCTAGTGGTAGCGGAGTGTAACTAGTGGTAGCAAGTGTAGCTAGTGGTAGCGGAGTGTAACTAGTGGTAGCAAGTGTAGCTAGTGGTAGCGAGTGTAGCTAGTGGTAGCGAGTGTAGCTAGTAGTAGTGGAGTGTAGCTGGTGGTAGAGGACTGTAGCTAGTGGTAGCAAGTGTAGCTAGTGGTAGCGGAGTGTAGCTAGTAGTAGCGGAGTGTAGCTAGTAGTAGCGGAGTGTAGCTAGTGGTAGTGGAGTGTAGCTAGTAGTAGCGGACTGTAGCTAGTGGTAGCAAGTGTAGCTAGTGGTAGCGGAGTGTAGCTAGTAGTAGCGGAGTGTAGCTAGTAGTAGCGGAGTGTAGCTAGTGGTAGTGGAGTGTAGCTAGTAGTAGCGGAGTGTAGCTAGTGGTAGTGGAGTGTAGCTAGTGGTAGCAAGTGTAGCTAGTGGTAGCGGAGTGTAGCTAGTGGTAGTGGAGTGTAGCTAGTGGTAGCGGAGTGTAGCTAGTGGTAGCGGAGTGTAGCTAGTGGTAGCGGAGTGTAGCTAGTGGTAGCGAGTGTAGCTAGTGGTAGCGAGTGTAGCTAGTAGTAGTGGAGTGTAGCTGGTGGTAGAGGACTGTAGCTAGTGGTAGCAAGTGTAGCTAGTGGTAGCGGAGTGTAGCTAGTGGTAGCGGAGTGTAGCTAGTGGTAGCGGAGTGTAGCTAGTGGTAGTGGAGTGTAGCTAGTGGTAGCAAGTGTAGCTAGTGGTAGTGGAGTGTAGCTAGTGGTAGCAAGTGTAGCTAGTGGTAGTGGAGTGTAGTAAGTGGTAGCAAGTGTAGCTAGTGGTAGCAAGTGTAGCTAGTGGTAGCAAGTGTAGCTAGTGGTAGTGGAGTGTAGCTAGTGGTAGCAAGTGTAGCTAGTGGTAGCAAGTGTAGCTAGTGGTAGCAAGTGTAGCTAGTGGTAGTGGAGTGTAGCTAGTGGTAGCAAGTGTAGCTAGTGGTAGCAAGTGTAGCTAGTGGTAGCAAGTGTAGCTAGTGGTAGTGGAGTGTAGCTAGTGGTAGCAAGTGTAGCTAGTGGTAGCAAGTGTAGCTAGTGGTAGTGGAGTGTAGCTAGTGGTAGCAAGTGTAGCTAGTGGTAGCGAGTGTAGCTAGTAGTAGTGGAGTGTAGCTGGTGGTAGAGGACTGTAGCTAGTGGTAGCAAGTGTAGCTAGTGGTAGCGGAGTGTAGCTAGTGGTAGCGGAGTGTAACTAGTGGTAGCAAGTGTAGCTAGTGGTAGCGGAGTGTAACTAGTGGTAGCAAGTGTAGCTAGTGGTAGCGAGTGTAGCTAGTGGTAGCGAGTGTAGCTAGTAGTAGTGGAGTGTAGCTGGTGGTAGAGGACTGTAGCTAGTGGTAGCAAGTGTAGCTAGTGGTAGCGGAGTGTAGCTAGTAGTAGCGGAGTGTAGCTAGTAGTAGCGGAGTGTAGCTAGTGGTAGTGGAGTGTAGCTAGTAGTAGCGGACTGTAGCTAGTGGTAGCAAGTGTAGCTAGTGGTAGCGGAGTGTAGCTAGTAGTAGCGGAGTGTAGCTAGTAGTAGCGGAGTGTAGCTAGTGGTAGTGGAGTGTAGCTAGTAGTAGCGGAGTGTAGCTAGTGGTAGTGGAGTGTAGCTAGTGGTAGTGGAGTGTAGCTAGTGGTAGCAAGTGTAGCTAGTGGTAGTGGAGTGTAGCTAGTGGTAGCAAGTGTAGCTAGTGGTAGTGGAGTGTAGTAAGTGGTAGCAAGTGTAGCTAGTGGTAGCAAGTGTAGCTAGTGGTAGCAAGTGTAGCTAGTGGTAGTGGAGTGTAGCTAGTGGTAGCAAGTGTAGCTAGTGGTAGCAAGTGTAGCTAGTGGTAGCAAGTGTAGCTAGTGGTAGTGGAGTGTAGCTAGTGGTAGCAAGTGTAGCTAGTGGTAGCAAGTGTAGCTAGTGGTAGCGAGTGTAGCTAGTAGTAGTGGAGTGTAGCTGGTGGTAGAGGACTGTAGCTAGTGGTAGCAAGTGTAGCTAGTGGTAGCGGAGTGTAGCTAGTGGTAGCGGAGTGTAACTAGTGGTAGCAAGTGTAGCTAGTGGTAGCGGAGTGTAACTAGTGGTAGCAAGTGTAGCTAGTGGTAGCGAGTGTAGCTAGTGGTAGCGAGTGTAGCTAGTAGTAGTGGAGTGTAGCTGGTGGTAGAGGACTGTAGCTAGTGGTAGCAAGTGTAGCTAGTGGTAGTGGAGTGTAGCTAGTGGTAGCGGAGTGTAGCTAGTGGTAGTGGAGTGTAGCTAGTGGTAGTGGACTGTAGCTAGTGGTAGTGGAGTGTAGCTAGTGGTAGTGGAGTGTAGCTAGTGGTAGCGGAGTGTAGCTAGTGGTAGCGGAGTGTAGCTAGTGGTAGTGGAGTGTAGCTAGTGGTAGCGGAGTGTAGCTAGTGGTAGCGGAGTGTAGCTAGTGGTAGCGGAGCTAGTGGAAAAGCACATCAAGTTACCCCCAAGTTTGGGGTAGAAGGAATACACCACTTCCTAGACAACCTTCATGCCATGCAGTCCTCAAAGTGTTAGCTGGTGTGATCTATGAGAGTGTGCTAGTAACCCAGCCCAGTTGTCTGTTCGTAGGTGTACGTACACAGGAGTGGGCGGACAGCGAGGGCAACGTCCGAGGGTCTTAGCTTGATGCTTGTTGGCCCCAGGGATGTGCGATTCTACCACCAAATATGCAAGCAACTCAACAAAGGTATGTCAACTACACTTGCAGGTTCACTAGTACAGTACATGCATAGCTCATGTTCATGGACATACATTTGAAATTTGAATTGATAGTGTTAAACGTTTGTGCTTTCAAACCACAAGAATTTGCACTTTTGCAGATTAAATGTTTGCGCTGTCTGTATTACTGGTGTGTGTGTGTGTGTGTGTGTGTGTGTGTGTGTGTGTGTGTGTGTGTGTGTGTACATGTTTGTGTGTTTGTGTGTGTGTGTGTATGTGTGTGTGTATGTGTGTGTGTGTGCGTGCGTGCATGCATGTGTGTGTGTGCATGAGTATAACATGCATCTTTACATTGTATCGTTCATAGATGAAGATCTACCAACCTTTCCAGTCAAAGCTCAGTATCTTCAAACTCTCAGAAAACGTGTGCTATTGGCACAGAAGATTGAGAAAATTGAACACACGTAATTCCAGATTGTGTGTGTGTGTGTGTGTGTGTGTGTGTGTGTGTGTGTGTGTGTGTGTGTGTGTGTGTGTGTACGTGCGCGCTCGTGTGTATACGTATGTGTGTGTGTGCGTGTGTGTATCACCCCCTGTGATGCAGGCATCTTTGGGTTGCCATTTATTATGAAATAATACAAATTGCGAAAAAAATGTATTGCAGATATTATCACAAGTCCAAATATTTAATTTTGTGCAATTTTTGTCAAACATTGTTGTGATGTATGTACGCATGCTGTTATCTGCTTTGTGTTGTTTGTGTGATGTTAGCCATTTTGTCTTACTGTTGTACCCAGATTAACAAGACAGAAGATGGCAGACAACTGGTTGGTCCAGTCGGCCAAAGCCTTGGAACTTGATCTGGATGATTCTCTGTATCCCTCAGCTGTTAATGTTGCTGGTTTGTTTGTAGGAAACGTGCTATCTTCTTTCTTTACTTCTTACTGAGTGTACCTGTACACCAACCACACTCACTGTGCACCAAACACACCCACTGTGTACCAACCACACCCACTGTATACCAACCACACCCACTGTATGCCAACCACGCCCACTGTATACCAACCACACCCACTGTATACCAACCACACCCACTGTACACCAACCACACCCATTGTATACCAAACACGCCCACTGTATACCAAACATGCCCACTGTATACCAACCACACCCACTGTACACCAACCACACCCACTGTACACCAACCACACCCACTGTATACCAAACACACCCACTGTTTACCAAACATGCCCACTGTATACCAAACACACCCACTGTATACCAAACACACCCACTGTATACCAAACACACCCACTGTACACCAACCACACCCACTGTTTACCTAAAACCACATGGAATATACATTGTTGAGTTGCTTAACAACTAAAGTCTGGAAGGGAGTAGGGGCCAAAGTTCAAGGAAGGACACATCCACTGATCTACGACGGCTGAAAGATGAGCTGCAAAGAATGTTCCAAAAGCCGCTAATCCCTAAGGGGTTCTCAATGAAATTCCCAACTTTTGATGACCAACACATTAAATTGGGTTTTACTGATGTCAGAGGTGAGGAGAACGAATAGCTAACAGCTTGTACAGTACTTGCCACTGTTTGTTCAGTGTTTACAGCTTGTACAGTGCTTGTCACTGTTGATAAAACATTGTACAGTGTTTGTCACAGCTTGCACATGGTCACAGTCTGCAGTGTCTGTCCAATTTGGCCAATGTTAGTCATCCTGTGTATACTAGTGGTGTCATCTCCCATTACAACTATTTGTAGGTTTTAAGGAGAAAGACCAAGCTGAGATGGAGGACAAGACGACAGCATTGGAACTGGCTAAGAGCAGAAAGAGAAAGAAACTTTCTAGTAAACGGGAGCAGAAGAAATAAAATGCATTAATGTTGTTTGAATACGTACAATAATGGATCACGTGATATTTAATGTGTCCATTTTGCGTGGGCATCCGCAGCGGCAAGATGGCGGGCACCACTACCGTATTCTTGAACAACCCCAACCACTCCAAAACGTTCATGAAGTTTATAAGAGACATAGGGGAGAGTAAAACGAAGCATGTGAGTTATGTTGACCGTATGAAGGTACCATCACTAACAATTGGTAAGATGTGTTCCATAAGAACGCGATGTTTTATCCCTTACAGCTGGGCCTTTACGAATGCATGTTCGTGTCCTTTGACGATATGACGTAACAAGTGTTTCAAACTGACTTCGACTCCATAGTTTGTAGTTTTGACTTCGATCGAAGCATTTGCAATTAGACCACTTATCGAACCACCCCGTTTCGTCTTCTATCTATTGTCTATTCAGTAAAGACTGTAATTGCTAGTCAAAGGTTATTCTACTGTGTAAGACATGTTTTGTATCCGCTGTGCATGGAAACCCTCTGTCTCGTGTGTCCTCAGTTCACTGTTGTCCTCCTTGTGCAGGAAGAAGACCGCATAGTCAGCGCTGAGATTGATTTCTTGAAGCTGAAGCTAGCCTCTCCTGAGCTAACCCTCAAGGAGAGGAGGGAGTGTCTGGTCCGTTTGGTCTACTGTGAAATGTTGGGTCACGACATGTCCTGGAGCTACATCCATGCCGTCAAGTTCACTCAATCTCACAATTTGGTGGATAAGAGGATAGGTTCGTGTGTGTGTGTGTGCATGTGTGTGTGTGTACATGTACGTGTGTGTGTGTGTGTGTGTGTGTGTGTGTGTGTGTGTGTGTGTACGTGTGTGTGTGTGTGTGTGTGTGTGTGTGTGTGTGTGTGTGTGTGTGTGTGTGTACATGTGTGCATGTGTGTGCATGTGTGTGTGTGTGTACATGTGTGCGTGTGTGTGTGCATGTGTGTACGTGTGTGTGTGTGTGTGTGTGTGTGTGTGTGTGTGTGTGTGTGTGATGTGTGTGTACATGTGTGTGTGTGTGTGTGTGTGTGTGTGTGTGTGTGTGTGTGTGTGTACATATGTGTACGTGTGTTTTTTGTATTATTGTGTGTATTGATTCATTCAAGACCTCTTGTGTGAAGTTTCCACTATCTTCAATTTCAGGTTATCTTGCTGTCAGTCTTTTGCTTCATGAAAACCACGAGCTCATAATGTTACTCATCAATACATTACAGAAAGTGAGAGAATATGTGTCGACTGCACCTGCAACCTATTCACCTGTAACCTGAGTCCTTTGTACTGGTAACCTGTGTATACTTGTAACCTGTGTACCTACCTATGAACCTGACTATAGTGCTTATCGATACACTTTGGACTGAGCGTATGTGTGGGGAATGAGTGTGCATGTGTGAATGTATTTGTGTGGCTTCTCCTCCCACCATGACACCGTAGGGGTGTACAACTGGTGTGACACCGTACGGGTATACTCACACCTGGAGACCCCCATACACGAGAGATCCATGGTATTGTGAGGGTTTGTAGGTTCATATAATATTATATTATCATTTCCTTAATACCTTGACAACTGTGTACAACCGATGTGACACCGTACGGGTGTACAACTGGTGTGACACTGTACGGGTGTACAACTGGTGTGACACTGTACAGGTATACTCACACCTGGAGACCCCCATACCTGAGAGATCCATGGTATTGTGAGGGTCGTTGGTTTATATATGTTATGATTCCCTTAATACCTTTATATGCAGTGTGTTTTGTATGTTTGTGAATACTTCTCATCAGTAGTGGTGAGCACTGTCTTGACAATGATTTAATTACATTATGTATAATATCTAATTTACATGGTTGATTTCAATTTGATTAATAACTGATTTAATTGTAAATCTCATTTTGTAGGATCTGAGAAGTGCCAACCCACTTGAAATCGCCATGGCATTGACCGTCATCTGCCGTGTGATTGGCCCCGAAATGATCCCTCCCCTGCTCCCCGCTGTGCAGGAGAAACTGCTACATCCAAAGTGGGTGCTGAGTACAGGTCACATGACTGTCATGTGGATTTAGCCTCATAATATTAACTACATCAATAGCAACAAGTCACATGACTATCACATGCATTCATGAATCATTTTCGTTCTTGTTGTTTCAGGGAAATGGTTCGTAAGAAGGCTATCATGACAATGCATCATTTTTATGTCAAATTGCCATCAAGTGTAGCGCATTTGGATGATGATTTTCGTCGTTGCCTTGGAGACCAGGACCCAGGCGTCTTGGAGGCATCCCTCAATCTGTTCAACCAATTAGTTAAGGTCAGTTTGTGGTCCAGTTCAACCTCTCCGAAGATGTCCTGGAAGTGGGTGTGGCCTATCTTTTACGGTGAACCTCTCTATTGAGGACATCTTGGGAGTGGGTGTGGCCTATCTTCTACAGTGAACCTCTCTATGGAGGACATCTTGGGAGTGGGTGTGGCCTATCTTCTACAGTGAAGCTCTCTATTGAGGACATCTTGGGACTACACGGAGCTTCTGTAGTTGATGTTGGTAGTAGTAGTGGTGGTGATATTGAGGTCTGATTGTTCCATTCCAGGACCAGCCGGCCAAATACAAAGTGTTAGTGCCCACCTTCATCGATATCCTGAGAAGCATCATACAGAAGAAGTTCCCCAAGGTACTGTTCTATCTACCATCACTGTCCCTATCAACCATCATTGACCCTATCAACCATCACCCTCTCCCATCAACCATCATTGACCCTATCAACCATCACTGTCCCATAAACTATCACTTTCCTATCAACCATCACTATCCTATCAACCATCACCCTCTCCCATCAACCGTCACTGTCCCTATCAACCATCATTGACCCTATCAACCATCATTGACCCTATCAACCATCATTGACCCTATCAACCATCATTGACCATATCAACCATCACCCTCTCCCATCAACCGTCACTGTCCCTATCAACCATCACTGTCCTGTAAACTATCACTTTCCTATCAACCAATGCTTCCCTGTTGA
>OZ026564.1:4618722-4636222 GCA_964020155.1 Chondrilla cf. caribensis | reverse complement strand
ATACGACGGTTTATCCCTTGAAAAATGCTCAGTAGAGCATCACCCTGTTTGGTGCTAGTCAGCACCTTACTACTCTCAAGTAAGCCAACCTCCAGATCTAAGTAATGGGTTAATTGCAGTTGGAAGAGCGCCACTTTCCCGCTCACTAAGAGCGGTGCATACGCGCGTCTTCGGAGGAAAATGGCGTGCGTAAGTGCGCGCGATTATTGGCGCTGCTGTGTACGTAAAACACGGGACAATCGAATTCGTGCAAGCATAGAACCTTGATATCAAGTATCAATAATTCCCTTAAACGCGTGACGGACAGCTGCAGTGGAAGGCCACTGTAAAACATGAACACAAGTATACTGCAGGTTATATATAGTGGATGAGGTTAAAATCGTTCATGAACGCTGTATAATCTAATTGTACTGTGAATAACTACGTGTACTTAAGTGTTGATGGCCTTACCGATTTCTTCATGAACATTTGCATGCAGCAAACGAAATGCACCACTTAAATTACATATGTATTATGTGAAAGAAGCAAAATTATTATAATGTACATGTGTGCATGCTACATATGCATATGTGTAGTGTGTATTGTGTGTGTACTGTGTGCACTGTATGTACTGTGTATACTGTGTGCACTGTATGTATTGTGTGCGCTGTATGTACTGTGTATTCTGTGTATACAGTGTGTACTGTATACATTGTATGTGCTAACTGGTATACACTTGCCCATGTACTACAAAAGGAGGGCAACATGAACTCTCTGTAAGTGTAAGTATGTAAGCACCTTTGAGAAGTTAGTATGTTATCTGCACTGATGCTAGATAATGGAATTTAACACTATTTTGGACGATATTCCTCATCCAAATGAGTGTTGTGTTTAGCTTAGCAAAGTGCAGTGCATGGAGTGATCCATATACTCGGATTACAGGCAACCCACAAACAAAGTTGGTGAACAGGTTTCTCCAGATGTGGTGATGTGCAGACCCCCTGTTGTGTGGTCACTGGGATCCAGGTCCCCTGTTGTGTGGTCCCTGGGATGCAGGTCCCTGGGATGAAGGTCCCCTGTTGTGTGGTCCCTGGGATGCAGGTCTCAGCTGTGTCATGTACACACACACACACACACACACACACACACACACACACACACACACACACACACACACACACACACACACACACGCACGCACACACGCACGCACACACACACACACACACACACACACATGCACGCACAAACAATATACACACACGGACACCCCCATATATAGAACACACACAGATACACATACGTATATATGCAACACACAAGCATGTACAAGCACACACATACACACAACACACACATACACACAGGTATACACACAACACACACTCACACACAGGTATACGCACAGACAGACATACACGTATCACATCCAACCAAAGGGATTGATTACGTTGGTTTGACCATTTCACAAGGTTCATTCATTAGTTCAAGTCAAGATGTCCTCATGCCTGGAGTGACTGGGAGATTCGGACCACTTGGGACGATTCTGCCTGAGTGGTCCTAAAACCATGAGCTGGCCGCTCTCCCCTGCGCACACCCATTGGTGTGGTAACCCTAGACGGTGGGAACGCGGCCACTGTTCTGTCTGAGCGATACTATCACATGGGGAATGTGGTGCTCGGCAGTTGTAGGATGCCCTTATCGCCTGAAAGTGCAACAATTGACCATGTTCATGATCTATCGGTTGAGCCCTATTCATTAACATACACAGCATATTTCCCACATGCTGTAAGAGATATAGGCTAATTTGATCTGTATAAAGTGTATAGTATCATGTATAGTGTGTATGCGACTGAGTATAGTGTGTATTGTATTCCAATGTCGTGTTTCTATAGTGTAGCCTTTGGCTATTGAAGTGTGTACGTGTTCAATTGAATAGAACTTAAGATTGGTGCTACTACACCCACACACACACACATATGTAGCTAGACACACAAACACACACACACACACACACACACACACACACACACACACACACTATTATACATATGCACACACACACCACACCATAAGCGTACATATCAACACATACCCCCTCCACACACACACACATCGTCACATACTCATGCACACATACCAGTGCATGCACAGTTGTAAATGGAAAAGTACTCGAATTTGCGAAATTGAAATTTTATCTAGTGTGGGCCTTTTAGTGAGAAAGTCAATACATCACCACTGATCACCATGATGATGAGGTTCTGTAAGGTGTAATGCTTAGTGAGTATGGTTATGTGATTGCCAATACCAGGATATACATGGCATAAGTATACAGTGGAACCTCTCTATTAGGGACACTTTGGGACCTTGATTTTAGTCCTTATTACAGAGGTGTCCTCACTTCAGAGGTCATTTAATACACTACAGTACTACACTGGGACATAGAATGGTGTCCTTATTATAGAGGTTCCTGCCATTCAGAGGTTTGTAATAGAGAGGTTCCACTGTATGTACAATAGTTTATTCAGTCCAATCTGCTTAGTAAGTACCTTGAAGGCACACCAAATTTGTGCTTCCTATCAGAGGTACTGTACTTACTGTTGGTGCTGGTTGTGGTTAAGGACACCTATTCAAAATGGGGAGGCCTTTAGCCAGAGGCTGCTACACAAGGCACCCAGTAAAGGAAAGAGTTATTATTGCAAAATTTAAGAAAAAAACATAATGTTATCAAGAAAACATGATACATGTACACATAATATCAGACACAACACACATGGTTGACATTGTGTACATGAGCTAGGGACTGAGCTAGTGAGGTGTACTCACTAACCAGAAGTATGTGCTACTGGGAGTGTGTGTACTAACCCAGGTGCCTACAGAGAACGTTTCACTGTATAACATACATGCACACACCACACACACCATGGAAGCTAGGAAACCATTAATTTCAATTCTTCTCTCGTTTTTCTGTAGTTTTACTAAAAAACTCGTATGCTGAAGATGGAGGTAAGTGTGTATGGACAAGCTAGACCATACCTTCCTCTTTATCTCTCCACTTCCTATACTAAAGTCGTAGTGAATGCAAGCTTGTCATCAGAGAAGTTCATGTGGAGAACTGTCCGTTTTTGTGCCTTGATATTGCGTAATACAGTATCCTTGTTGTGCAATGCAGGCACTTGACACGAAGCATCGTTTCTCCCCATACTTCCAGATCAAGCACTCTCTCCCAGACCTAACAACAACGTGACTGTCGAGTTCTCATCTGATGTGTACCGAGTGAACGAATCTTCGAGAGTAGCTATTGTTACAGTTACCATAGAGACAGACCAAGCTGTGAACCTCACAATTACGTCAATGGAGAAATCCTCCCAGTCGAGAGCAAAAGGTAGGTTCTGTACTGGAGGAAGGGATGATAGTCACTCAGTATACTAAAGTACTAATCTTGTATTCTCATGTTCACTCAGTATACTAAAGCACTAATCTTGTATTCTCATGTTCACTCAGTATACTAAAGCACTAATCTTGTATTCTCATGTTCACTCAGTATACTAAAGCACTAATCTTGTATTCTCATGTTCACTCAGTATACTAAAGCACTAATTTTGTATTCTCATGTTCACTCAGTATACTCAAGTACTAATCTTGTATTCTCATGTTCACTCAGTATACTGCACTACATATCTTGTATTCTCATATTTACTCAGTATACTATATTGCATATCTTGTATTCTCATATTCACTCAGTATACTATATTGCATATCTTGTATTCTCATATTTACTCAGTATACTATATTGCATATCTTGTATTCTCATATTCACTCAGTATACTAGGCTACATACATATGCTGCATATTCTAGTGTTCACTGAATATACAGTTCTTATGTGCAGTACCTCACTCACCTTCACAGCAATGGTAGACTTCGCTGTTGTTCCTTACGAGCTGACCCTCCTACCGGGAGACAGGATCGACCTGGACCTTGGATTCCCGGTGTACGATGACGGTCTTGCTGAACAATGCGAGGAGGAGTTTAGTGTGGTGGTCATGAGTGATGATGAGCATGTGAACTTTCAAGGAATCACTTGCATCGTTGTGGTCATTTTAGACGATGATGGTGTGTGTGTGTGTGCGTGCGTGTGTGCGTGCATGCGTGCGTGTGTGCGTGCATGTGTGTGTATTTGTGAGTATTTGTGTGCGTGTGTGTGTGTGTGTATGCGTGTGTATGTACGTATATATGTGCGTATGAACGTATGTATGCGTGTACGTATGTACGTACATATGTACATGTGTGTCCTGTTGTGGGTACACCCATTCAGGATGCTTGGCTATGTGTGTTCATGCCTGTGTCCCTTCAGACCCCATAGTACAGTTCGGGGAAGACATTCAAGTTGTGTATGAGGAACAGAAGAGCTTTGAAGTGCCTGTTGTGTTGAAGAATGTGGAAGGTGTCGACGTGGATGTGTCTGTTTCCTTCATTCCTGGTGATGTCACACGAGGTATGTTTTGTATGTACATTTACATATGTGCGTGCATGTCTGTCTGTGTGTGTCTGTGTGTGTGTGTGTGTATGCGTGTGTGTGTGTGTGAGTGTGTGTGTGTGTGTGTGTGTGTGTGTGTGTGTGTGTGTGTGTGTGTGTGTGTGTGTGTGTGTGTGTGTGTGTGGATATTGGTATGTGTACACATGTTGCACCTGGTTAGTAAACATACGTATGTACATTATGCATGCATTTGTAGATTATCCCCTACCGAAAGAGGCAACTTCTGCAAGACTGGCATCGTCTAAGAGCTTCGTTGCCCTCCCACTAAAAGACAACAATGTTTACGATGGTCCTCGATTTGGAGCTCTGAAGATGACGTACAAGGGAGTACGCTCCTGTTTGCAGCACAGCCAAGAGACCAACACTCAAGTAGTCATCAGAGAGGAGGATGGTGAGTGCTCCTACTACCCAATGAGATGTTGTCGTGGTACACTTCTTAGTACCATTCTGGCTAGTACACACTCCTGGTTAGCACACAATCCTGGCTAGTACACACTCTTGGTTAGTACACACTCCTGGTTAGCACACGCTACTGGTTAGTCTACACTCCTGGTTAGTAAACATTCCTGGTTAGTACACACTCCTGGTTAGTACACACTCCTGGTTAGTACACACTCCTGGTTAGCACACACTCCTGGTTGGTACACACTCCTGGTTAGTACACATTCCTGGTTAGTACACACTCCTGGTTAGCTACACACTCCTAGTTAGTACACACTCCTGGTTAGTACACACTCCTGGTTAGTACACACTCCTGGTTAGCACACACTCCTGGTTGGTACACACTCCTGGTTAGTACACACACCTGGTCAGTACACACTCCTGGTTAGCTACACACTCCTGGTTAGTACACACTCCTGGTTGGCACACACTCCTGGTTAGTACACACTCCTGGTCAGTACACACTCCTGGTCAGCACACACTCCTGGTTAGGACACACTCCTGGTTAGTACACACTCATGGTTAGTACAAACTCTTGATTAGTACACACTCCTGGTTGGTACACACTCCTGGTTGGTGCACACTCCTGGTTAGTAAGCACTCCTGGTTAGTACTCACTCGAACCCACTATAGCCAGCTTTACAGCTACAAACGTGAGGTGAGTATTGGGGAATGCCATATTCGCTCAGCGATACGACTCGTTGAACCTTGGGGGTGCCAATATCACTAGGGAATGTTACTTGGGGGGTACCCAAACTAGGGAGGTCAAAGTCCCCGCGACACCAGCAGCCCCTGATATACTCGATGCTTAGCAGTTCCGCCTTGTTGCTGCTCCCACATTTGAAAGGTGGTAGAGTGTGCATTCCTTTCATAACTACTCCAGCTCACTCACTAGTTATGGGAACTGTTTCTAGTTCATTTGTACAGTGTGTACTGGAGGTACCCAAGCATGTACATGCTCGATGATGTTACCATTGTAACTACGTATCTTCTCACATCCAGTGGTGAATTTTGCATTTGGCACAAGTTCCTACACTATTCCAGAAGGCATTGGATCGGTTAGTATCACTGTTGTGAAGACAGGATCATCAGCTGTACCAGTGGATGTCATGGTAACTGCTAATGAAGGTACAGGTGAGTATGTGTGTGTGTGTGTGTGTGTGTGTGTGTGTGTGTGTGTGTGTGTGTGTACCCGTGTGCATGTGTGTTTGCACATGTGAGTGTGTGCATGCATTATTGTGTTCCTGCGTTTACATGTGGATGTGTGTTGTGTGTATGTACATATTATTGTCATAGCACGTTCACAATTCTAGTCTTCTACAATCCAGCTACAGAGGACGAAGATTTCAAACCATTCAATTCTGCCATTCGCTTCCTTCCTGGGGACGTGAGGAAATCCTTCAACATTTCCATCGTTAACGATGACATTTTTGAAGAAGATGAGGAATTCACCGTCCGCCTTTATGCCATCTTGCACAACGAGAAAGATGAGATATACCAGGATTCCATGTTTCAATTCCAAAATGAAATTGGGAACACCACCATCCTCC
Source organism: Chondrilla cf. caribensis (assembly GCA_964020155.1). NCBI lineage: Eukaryota > Metazoa > Porifera > Demospongiae > Chondrillida > Chondrillidae > Chondrilla > Chondrilla cf. caribensis. The sequence continues at coordinate 4,629,714 of OZ026564.1, read as the reverse complement.
CTGATGTTATCAAGGAGATAGTCAAGATTGACACTCATGTGACAGTCACTGTAGAAAATGATGACAGTACGTGTGTGTGTGTTTGTGGGTGTGTACGTATGTGTGTGGGTGTGCATGTATACTTGTGTGTGTGTGGGTGTGTACGTATGTGTGTGAGTGTGGTTGTGGGTGTGCATGTGTGCTTGTGTGTGTGTGGGAGGGTGGGAGTGGGTGTATACATGTGTCATCTCTAGGTATGTCTTGTCTAAATCATGTGACTCCATGTCACTATCATACTCCAATCATGTGACTTCATGTCATTATCACACTCCTATCATGTGACTTTATGTCATTATCACACTCCTATCATGTGACTTTATGTCATTATCACACTCCTATCATGTGACTCCACATCACTATCATACTCCAATCATGTGACTTCACATCACTATCACACTCTAATCATGTGACTTCACATCACTATCACACTCTAATCATGTGACTCCCTTATTTTGTAGTGTTGACAATAGAATTTGAGCAGGACAGCTACCAGGCAACAGTCTCAGAGGGCCTGGAGAACGTCACCATCCTCAGACATGGGCACACTCAACTGACTGTAGTGGTTAGAGTTACCGCTGAATACCAAGGGGCAGAAGGATTTCCTGACGTTGTTCAGCACGTCAAGATCACCGGGGAGAAAACGGCCGTTGGGATATTTTTGGGCCCAGATGGAGTTTACAATCCCAATGCAAAATGGAAGATCAGAATGGAACTCGTGAATCCATTACCAGGGATTGAACTGGGCGACCGCTCCCAAACCGAAATCAGAATATTGGAGACTGACGGTGAGTTGGAAGCCAAACACTCCTCTGACACATGAACTGGATATTTTCAATCTTGTTTATCCTACCAGTTTGTTTATTTATTCCTCATTGTTGTACGTATTTAGCACGTCCTCGGGTGACTTTCATGAGCCAAGTGTTCCAAGGTAGAGAGACTCTTGGTCTGGTCATGGTGAAGATAGAGTGGATTGGGAGAGTGGCCGTCCAAACTAAACTGAAGTTGACACCATTTGAACTCACTGATGTTCCCCATCCAGCCAGAGGTAGGGAGGGCATGTTTACTGTTGATACACTTATGTTCCAGACACGCCCACTACTTTACTAGACACACCCACTACTCTACTAGACACGCCCACTACTTTACTAGACACACCCACTACTTCACTAGACACACCCACTACTTCACTAGACACACCCTAGTCCTTGCTAATGTACAGCAGTCCATATGGTCCCCCTCCCTAGTCCTTGCTAATGTACAGCAGTCCATATGGTCCCCTCCCTAGTCCTTGCTAATGTACAGCAGTCCATATGGTCCCCTCCCTAGTCCTTGCTAATGTACAGCAGTCCATATGGTCCCCCTTCTCTGTTTCAGCTGATGACGACTTTACAAGCTCACCAGTGGAGTTTGTGATGTCACCCGATCTTGGTGGCAAGATGGTAGGTTCACTCCCACTGCGCGTCATCAATGACAACATTTATGAGATGACGGAATCCTTCGGAGTCAGACTGGAGAGCGACTCCGAGGCGGTTGACATTGGACCGTGGTCCCAAGCACGAATCGATCTGGAAGATGATGACGGTGAGTGCACAGTTCAACAGCTTTGAAGAACCTGTGTATTAATCATGGCTGACATTGTATAAGTCAAAAAGTCCTAGTTTCCTCCACCATACTCCATTCTACTCCATCCCACTCCATCCTACTCCACCCCACTCCACTCTACCCCACTCCACCCTACCCCACCCTACTCCACCCCACTCCACCATACTCCATCCTACTCCACCCCACTCCATCCTACTCCACCCCACCCTACTCCACCCCACTCCACCATACTCCACCCTACTCCACCCCACTCCACCCTACTCCACCCCACTCCACCCTACTCCACCCCACTCCACCCTACTCCACCCCACTCCACCCCACTCCACCCTACTCCACCCCACTCCACCCCACTCCACCCTACTCCACCCCAGTCTGCCCTGCTTTTTTCATTCTATGGGCGTATAAGAGTACCATGTTGATGGGTACACATACATGCCCACAAACACACACAGTGTCAGCATTCACCCTACAAACAAAACCAGCTTCTTGAATTCAATTCATCCTGTCTTGTTGCGCTACACCCTTCAGGACTCAAGGTTGGGTTCAATGAAACTTCAATCTCTGTTGAGAGGAATGTTGGGTCTGTTGATGTCTGCGTCAAGGTGAGGGGTAGAAGTGAGGTGCCCCTGAATATTTTACTGACCACTCCCACAACAATAAAAGTAACAGCTGTTGGTAAGTTACTCGAACCATAGACCCTAGATCTGTGTATATTCAACTGCATGCTTGTTGCCACTGGCAACAAATGATTGCCCAATCAAAGTTGACTATAAATACGTATATCTAGCATAAATGTTCTAACACCCTGTTGCAGCTGGTAAGGATTTTGAGGATATCCATAGCAATTTCACGTTTCCACCAAACATGAAGAAACCGCAAACACTGCACTGTAAATCCATCCACATATACCACGATGAGGAGAAGAATGTGAGGAAGGAATTCATTGTCTCTTTGGAGGAAGTCAAACCTGAGGTCCGTGTGGATAGGACATCAGCCCAGCAGGTAGTGGTTGAGGTGAACAGCAGTGATGATACAGGTGTGTGTGTGTGTGTGTGTGTGTGTGTGTGTGTGTGTGTGTGTGTGTGTGTGTGTGTGTGTGTGTGTGTGTGTGTGTGTGTATTCGTGTGTGTGTGTGTGTGTGTGTGTGTGTGTGTGTGTGTGTGTGTGTGTGTGTGTGTGTGTGTGTGTGTGTGTGTGTGTGTGTGTGTGTGTGTGTGTGTGTATTCGTGTGTGTGTGTGTGTGTGTGTGTGTGTGTGTGTGTGTGTGTGTGTGTGCATGTGCGTGTGCGTGTGTGTGTGTGTGTGTGTATGTGTGTGTGCATGTACAAAATGTGTATACCCTCACTCACAGCATCCTGATAGCTCTGCATACATTCACCGTAACTTCCATGTCATCCACTCTCTCTAGTCACCTCTCCTCCTAAAACCTATCGAACCTGCCTAGTCACCTCTGAAGACATCACACCCTTTCACACCACCTCGGGTCCGCGTGAGCCTTATCCACTGTCTGGAGTGCAATGTGAGCACGTCATTTTCCAGGCTTCTACTGGGGACGAGAGGGTGGAAGTGGTAGGGGACCTCCAACCGGACACAAAGTTTGGGTTCAGACAACTTGGTATACAGCACGACAACAGGGTTGTCCTCATCGACGAAAATGCCCAAATTCTAAATATAGATGTTTTGGGGAATACCCTAACATCTGATTCCACTGGAGATCTCTATGCAGGAAACATTCTTGTTCAGCAAAGAATGGATGGGTTTGATATTATCTTCCAATCTCTCGATTTGAAAGTGGGAACGTCACAAAACATGCTGAGCATCCAACTGTCGGAAAATTCCAGTTTGGTTGGTAGTGGGAAGGGGTTGTGCGGCACTGTTGACCGGGAGTTGCTGTCTCCAGAAGGAGTGATATCGGAGGAAGGAGATGAGGAGTTTGTGAAGAGCTGGAAAGTCTTGAGACATGCTCTACCAGTCCGAGCTGCCTGTCGTGAGTGGCTGTGTGTGTGTGTGTGTGTGTGTGTGTGTGTGTGTGTGTGTGTGTGTGTGCGTGTGTATGTGTGTGTGTGTGTGTGTGTGTGTCAGTGTGTGTGTGTGTGTTTGTGTTTGTATTTGTGTGTGTGTGTTGGCTAAAAATCAACCAAAAACCTGTTTTAGTCCTCATTAAGGCCAAAGGGTGAATTTTAGGTACTTGGTAGTCTGAATGTAGGCTTCGTGTAACCCCCACCTTCACTTATGGACTAATTGAAATCATTCAAAATATCACCTTTTTTGTCATGTTTGTCGTTAGGTCGCAATGCCACGGTAACTGGGGATCCTGTCTTTGAAGTACCTCTACATCAGACAGACATGGCATTGTGCTTTGAGCTGTTGGGACGTCCTAGCACCATCTTCAACTTCATCTCCGACACGTGTCTCTCTGTAAACGTCGAGTACAGGGGGACCTCGAGATTTACGTTCATGGAAAAGGTAGCAATTTTGGCCCAGGACAGCAACAATGAGTGTCACTCGCTACTCATTGACATTGTTGGGTGTCGTGTCACTGTGAACGGTGCCGAGGTGGACTTTTTTCAGAAGTCGGGAATCAGTGTGATCAAAAGAATGAGGAGGGTCCGTGTTTCGGTTCCAAATTGTCATCATTTTCCCACAGTACTGTGGGTGATGTGCAAGAAGGAAGAGAAATTTGAATTCTTAGAACTCACTGTTGTGCAAGGTGGTAGCCTGACGCCAACAGCACATGGAATTCTAGGTGTGTATGTGTGTGTGTGTGTGTGTGTGTGTGTATGTGTGTGTGTGTGTGTGTGTGTGTGTGTGTGTGTGTGTGTGTGTGTGTGTGAGAGTGCATGTGTGTGTTTCCATGTGTACTAGTCGATTGTGTCGTGTTGTGATCATTTCCACATGGGCATATGTGTGTCACAAATATCAGAATACACATGCTTAATCTTTAACCGTACATGTACCCTCCCCACACACACACAAACACACACACACACACACACACACACATGCATGCATGCACACACACACATGTATGCACACAGGTCAGTTCTGGAATGTTCCAATTGCCATGGAACCATACTCGGTGAAGGACACCTATCTAATAACTGTCACATATCCGGATGCCAATGAACGCAAGTTCGTGGGAGAGTGGTCCAGTGTGAATTGGGTCAAGGAGAGCAGTGGATGTGTGTACGCAGGGAACTCACAGGCTGGACCAGCTGCTGAATTTGAAGAATTCAATGACCCAGTGATAATGGGCAATTATAAGCACTACATTGTATCATCACTATTTGATCCCAAATTTTTATACAATCAATTCAACGATATCTGCTCAGATGGAGAGGTGTAACTTTGAGCCTTTCACAATTTTACAATATCTAAATTGAATATTATAGTTTGGGCATTAATATTTTTATCATACAAGTGCATGTGTTCTGTGCCGATATCGTCGTTGAAAGCAAATTTGAAATGAATTTTGGGCTATCTAACTATTGGCTTGATGCAGCTGCATTTGTCAGTCCTTCCAAGGAGAACACGAGAGCTTCACGCCTGTTACGGCCGCGGTTCATAGGGTTTGCTAGTCAATTGACTGAAATTAATTAACATACGGAGCTAGGCTTCATAGTCTGTTATCAATGAACCTCGTCAATAGTGTTCAAGCCTTTTCAACTGCAAGTATTTTGCTGCCAGAAACTAGCTATAGCCACGGCAACTAGGTCAGAGATGCCAACCAGTTTTTCATGTATGAGTGAGACATGTCTCCAAAATGAGTGAGATTGCATGGTGCAGGAGTGAGACATGTCGATGCCCACCCCTTGAAGTGGCATACCAGTGCGTGCACTGATAGATTAGAAAACTCAGGATAATAAATTGAATATGAACATTACAATGAAAGTATACAAAGTACAACATGTAGGTTATAAGTTTAACTTCGTAGTTTGCAAAAAGTGCAAAAGTATTACCAATAATTTTTAGTACTGTGTGCCCTGTTATAACTCAGTTGCATTTTGTGCTGTGTCAACATTTTACACACTCATCAGGAACAACTTACCAACAAACTGAAGCCACGTGATATGATCTGTGTCTCAACTTGAAAGTGTTCAGCTCACTAACAATGAATACCATCAAAGGGCAGTGCGTGAGGTAATGCTTATTGCTTGCGTGAGAGCGTGAGATCAGCACTGAATGCTTGAGAGTTGGCATGCCTGCTAAAAACGATTTTGTCGCCATTTTCTTGTATCAAATATCGAGTGTTAACGGTTCGTTCGACCTTCTCACGTTTTACGGTCGAGTACCTTGTATATTATAGTCAAAAGCGATACTACCTACAGGTGGACGAGAAGAATGTCCCGAGTGTTAGCTTTCGAAGGAACGGTAGTACACGCACCGAAGCACGACCGCCTTCTCTTTTTGAAGAATACCGTCGTATGCTTTAACGACAGAGAAGAAGGAAAGGTATGTATTGTCTGTTTTTTTTTACTCTAAACCACAGAATAGTTTCAAGTCGGGTATTGCGGGGCACCTAAGAAATCGCTCCTCGATAAAAGAATGTGAAAAGACCTATCCTGAAAACTCTACACATTAGGTGAATGTACTAAACTTCTATACAGCCACCGTGTTCCAAAAGAATCCATCTCTTCGCCTTGGAGTTGCGAAGCATTGAATGTAGACGCCCAAGGCGGCAATTGTTAGTGGAGAGAACAGCAACACCCACCATGCCCTCACCTGCAAGATGAGAGGATCCCCATACACAGACACATTGACATCTGGACCTGACGGCATCGCTCCTACCCGAGGTACGTACAAACACCGAAGTTGAACCTCAACCACAACCCTCACAGGAGAGTGTTTGAGTAGACGAAGTGCCAACATCCAAGGTGACAGTTGGCTTGACACCAAATGTAGAGGCTTCTGGCAAACCGGCATAGATGCATTCTTTGACATAAGGGTATTAAGATAACCCTAACCCTTGCATCATTGAACCAGGTTGCCCCTCTCAGCTCCATCTTCTGTCGACATGAGCAAGAGAAGCGCCAGGAATACAACCACAGAATAAGAGAGGTTGAACACAGTTTTCTTGTTCCACTCGTTTTTTTCTGCATCTGGCGACATGGGGCCATCTATCACTATCCCTTACAAATACTTGCCTCATTAATAGCACAGAGGTGATCACATCCTTACTCTGAAACCATCAGATGGTTACGATGCAGACTCTCATTCAGCCTGATCAGATCAGCCATCATTGCCATCAGAGGTACGAGATCAAACAACTGCAGCAGCCACACTGCATCCATCACTGGCAATTGCAGAGGGAGGTATTCCGTGACTTCTTCTTCAGTTGTCTTAACTTGTATGTATTCAGCCCCTCAGTATAGTGATTATTATTGACTTTTTATTGCTAGAGGTGTGGGCTATTTCTGGATGGTGTATTTAAGTAATAGTTATCCTTGGGCATATGACAACTGGCTTGTTATATGCGCCTATATGCGTGTATTTTTTGAAAATCACAGTAGCTAGCTAGCAAAGATCTAGTAGTTTGCTGTGTCATTTTTTATAATCAATAAAAACTTGATGATAACCAATCAGGGTCCGAGTGTGATGGTCTAATCAAATCAGTCCAAGTGTGGTCAAGGGGAAACCCCGGGTCCAAATTGAATGTACTGTTTGATTTGATGTAAATACTCTCCAGAATTACTCTTTCTTTCCATTTTTCTTCTCTTCTCACAATCTTGGCATTGTTCCAGTCTATTCGGTGGTCTTTGTTCCTGTGGTGGACTGCATTGGCATTCCTCCGGTCTCCCTGTGTGACGGCTCGTTGGTGTTCTTTGTGCCTGACATGGAGCGGTCTCCCTGTGTGATGGCTCGTTGGTGTTCTTTGTGCCTGACATGGAACGGTCTCCCTGTGTGACGGCTCGTTGGTGTTCTTTGTGCCTGACATGGAATGGTCTCCCTGTTTCCCCGATGTAGAAGTTGTCACAATCCACACATGGGATTCGGTAGATCACTCCTTTGTCACTGTTCTTGTGGGTTCCCTTCACTTTGGTGAGCATGTCTCTCACTGTTCTTGTTTTCTTGAATACAGTCTTCACTCCTCTGCTGTTACATATTCTCCTAATCTTCTCAGGTAGACCTCTGGCATATGGTAAGACACTCAGTAGAGGTCTTGTGGTGTCACTCCTTTCTTCGTGTTCATGTCTTCTGGTTGTCTTCGTCAGGGCTTGTCTCACCATATGGCGGATATCCATTCTTCACAAATGCTGTTTCGAGGTGTTGTTTCTCATCTGACATCAATCTACAGTGGAACCTCTCTATAAAGGACACATTGGAACTAGCTAATTCCTTCACTGTAGAGAGGTTGTCCACTCTTCAGATGTGAAAAAATGTATTAGCACTATGGGAAAGCCTATTTTTGGTGCCTTACAGAGTGTGTTTTGTAGGGAGGTAATTTCTATGGTGTCCTTTATTGGGAGAGTCCTGTAATAGAGGTTCCACTGTATCAAGGCTCAGCATGTCAACTAACTTCTATCATAATACCTACTGTCATGGTTGTTTGCATCATGTAATAAACTTGTGTGTGAGTTGGTTGTGTTCTCCATGCAACAGATAGTTCTTGTGTGCAAATCTGAAGAGTTTGAGGAGAAGACCAGACTCTTAGGGATTGAAGTAACGGAGCATGTGAAACTAAACCCAAGGTGTGTAAGGTCAAGTGACTGTGTGTGTGAGGTCAAGTGAGTGTGTGTGTGTGTGTGTGTGTGTGAGTGTGTGTGTGTGTGTGTGTGTGTGTGTAAGGTCAAGTGACTGTGTGTGTGTGTGTGTGTGTGTGTGTGTGTGTGTGTGTGTGTGTGTGTGTATGTGTGTGTGTGTGTGTGTGTGTGTGTGTGTGTGTATGTGTGTGTGTGTGTGTGTGTGTGTGTGTGTGTGTGTGTAAGGTCAAGTGACTGTGTGTGTGTACGTATATGTGTGTGTATGTGTCCATGTGTACTGTGCATGCATTCATTCGTCATCCTACCTAGTGGTCCAGTTTGTTCCTCTTCTCAGGCAGTTCCTCATTCCCGGGTTCATCGATGCGCACATACATGCCCCCCAATACCTCTACACAGGGACGGGCTATGATTTGGAGCTCATGGACTGGCTGGAGAAATACACCTATTACTCCGAGGCCAAGTATAGTGATTCTGTTTTCTCGGATCTAGTCTACAGGAAAGTTGTGGTGAGTTGATGTGTTTACAGGAAGTTTGTGGAGAGTTGTTGATATCGTATAGCTGGAAAGTTTCGTGGACTAAAAGTTTCACCAATTTCGCGAAGAAACTCGCATTTGCAAAAGTTTTATTCATGAACACTCAATGACGTAATTGTCTGACAATCAATTAACGCGATGGGCGTTAAAAACGCGAAACTTTTTTTCGCGAAATTGAGAGATTCGCGAAAGTTTTGTCCTGCGAAACTTTCCCGCTATACGGTATGTTTACAGGAAGGTTGTAGTGAGTTGTTGATGTGTTTACAGGAAGGTTGTAGTGAGTTGTTGATGTGTTTACAGGAGGGTTGTAGTGAGTTGTTGATGTGTTTACAGGAAGGTTGTAGTGAGTTGTTGATGTGTTTACAGGAGGGTTGTAGTGAGTTGTTGATGTGTTTACAGGAGGGTTGTAGTGAGTTGTGTTTACAGGAAGGCTGTTGTGAGTTGTTGTGTTTACAGGAGGGTTGTAGTGAGTTGTGTTTACAGGAAGGCTGTTGTGAGTTGTTGTGTTTACAGGAGGGTTGTAGTGAGTTGTGTTTACAGGAAGGCTGTTGTGAGTTGTTGTGTTTACAGGAGGGTTGTAGTGAGTTGTTGATGTGTTTACAGAAGGGTCATAGTGAGATACTGATTAATGATTAAACATAATCACACATCCAATAGTCAAATATTACCACCACCCCAGGAGAGTGCTCACCTACCAACTGGACTCCCTGTGAGTAGGTGGTCTCAAAAAATTGTTTATGGTCAAAACAATACACAAGGTAATCCATTAAGACATATTTGGACATATACTTATTGGTTTATGGGATACTTGTAAGCCTATTCTATGATCTGGGGTTATACTTGTGGTTTTCTTATCAGGGAATTGGAGAAGTAGTGTGTTTTGTTAGTTTAAGTTTGTTAGTGTTAGTTTTTACACACACACACGCACACACACACACACACACACACACACACACATACACACACACACAGAGAGAGAGAGAGAGAGAGAGAGACTTCCTCCCTCCATTCCATAGAGACGATGTCTGACCAATGGGACCACCACAGCCTGTTACTTTGCCACAATTCACACAAACCCAACCAAGCAGCTGGCTTCCATTGTAGGTGAGTTGCACATCAGAGGACTGATTTGATACATTGAAATTGTTACTGTATCCTGTTTCCATATGTACGGGATTATTACCGTGATAATTTCCATGGCAACGCATATTCATTTTCACAAATCCGCAGAAGAGTATGGTCAGAGGGCCTTGATTGGTAAAGTAAACATGGATTGTGGCTCACCTGAGAATTATGTGGAAACCTCTGATGATTCTCTGAGAGGAACTGAAGAGTGAGTGGGTGTTGCCTCTCAGCTATGTCTATTCTAGGTCTACGTTGTTCAATACTCTTGTTACATATAGGTTCATTGATCATATAGTGTCTATGAAGGTGTGTGTGTGTGTGTGTGTGTGTGTGTGTGTGTGTGTGTGTGTGTGTGTGTGTGTGTGTGTGTGTGTACATGTGAGTCTGTGTGTGTGTGCATGCATGCATGCGTGCGCACGCATGTGTGTGTGCGTGTGTGCGTGTGTGCGTGCATGCATGTGTACCTACATGTGAGTGTGTGTGTGTTTGTAAATATGAGTGTGTGTGTACGTATGAGTGTGTGTATGTGCATGTAGACCTTTAATTACGTATCCACACATGTACGCTATGCTACTATGCAATACTTTACTTTGTGTAGAATCCCCTGATTGAGCCAGTTATAACACCACGGTTCTTACTGAGCTGTTCCGAGTTACTTTTGGCCAATTTAGGGGATGTTGCCAAGGAGAAAGGACTCAAGATACAGGTCAGTTGTCACGGTAACAGAACGAAAATTCTTCAACACATTACCCATCCCATTTTTATGTCCACATTCCGGTTTCCAGTCTCACCTCAATGAGAACCTGAAGGAAATTGAACTGTATGCCGCCATGTTCCCTTCTCATCGTCACGGCTCTCATGTATTCGACACGAGTGGACTTCTTGGTCGCAAGGTACATTCATATGTGTATACATTTGTACGCGCATGCACACACACACACACGCGCGCGCACATGCATGCACACACACACATATACACACACATACACACA
>OZ026564.1:4586222-4616222 GCA_964020155.1 Chondrilla cf. caribensis | reverse complement strand
TGTGCACGTGTGTGTGTGTGTGTGTGTGTTGTGTGTGTGTGTGTGTGCATGTGTGTGTGTGTGTGTGTGTGTGTGTGTGTGTGTGTGTGCGTTCTCCCCTATATTCAACCATGTCAATATTGCTCATTTGGTATAGGATGCCTTCATGAAGTTCATTTACCTTGGTGAGTGCTTAGTCTCACTTAGCCAAACAGATGTGGCATCTTTAAAATGGCTGATGTGTATTTGCTCCACACTGTGTAGTCTCATCATTGATATTGTTTTGTCTACCGTGTTCAGGAGATGACAGGAACATTTCTAAAGTGTATGTGGCTGGACGGGAGGTCAAAAGGTCACTTCTGTGAAGCAACAATTATTTTATTCTGTATTTAAATGTAATTATTAATATTATCATGTATAATAGCACGTGGTCAAATGATCCACAATGACAAGCAATTGCTGTTCTCGTGTCATGTACTCAAGACTAATCAGGAAACCCCATTTGTTTGTCTCAACAGACCTTCATCTCAAAGCACAATTATCATAGTGATGGAAATTAAGAAATCCATGAACTTTTGTGTGTGTGTTGGAGTTTATTGCCAAAGGATCTTCAGCCAATGGACTCCCTTAGCTATAATACATACGCATATTGCTTGTCACTCTGATGATGCTTGCACTTGTAGCTGAAGCCACCAACTAGGCCTTACAAATATCAGATATTGACCTGCCCCCTGGCCATGAACTAAGCCTGATGGTCAGTGTCTTTCTCCTATTCTCTGGCACACATTGGAAATGCCAAGCACCATTGTGGATAACTAGGGTTACAGGCCACTTATGGAGATGGGAAGTGTTTCATACTATTTTGTATAGTCTTATTTATCCTGGGTAGGAGGCCTATAGTCAAAAGACTACTTCACAAGCTGCCAAGCAAATACACATAAAATATACAGACATGAGAAAACAGCAAAATTGGGTGGGTGGTGATTCATAATTGATGTTCTGGGGATTGAAAGTTGTTTTGAGGTGATGAAATTTAATAAAAAAGAAAAACAGAATAGGCTATAGTGCAAAATCACATGTAATGTATATTATTGGTCAGGAGAGGCAATTAATACGATTAATATTTTTGCATGCAGCAGTGAAAGTGTGTGTGTGTGGGGTGTGTGTGGGGTGTGTGGGGTGTGTGGGGTGTGTGCTTTCACCCATTATAGTAGGTTTGGAAATAGTGGTGCTATGACCAGAATCTTGCCTCATAACACCACAGACACTGCTGTGTACACAGGACCTCCTAGCTAGGGAGGATGTGTTTGTCGCCGGTCACAAAGCTCCCCGTTTTCAGTATGTACATTCAAATGGTGATGCTATAGATCTCTTGGTGACTGGTCAGGGAATTTCACATTTTGTTACTGGTCACTACGAGCTGCCCAGTGTCCATATCCAACTCAGCAACACAATTTCAGATGCCGCACACCCTCCTGGGTGTGCTATAATCCTCGTGGTGACCAGTAAAAAATATGCCAAATTTTATTGCTGATCACCATGGCCACTCCGGGTCCATGTGGTGCATTTTAGCGCAAGTACTGATGCATGTACACCCTCTTGGAAGTGATGCGGATCTATTGGCGACCAACAAGATGTGTTTTGTCGCCGGTCACAAAAGCTCACTATTGTCAAAAAAGATACATAGACTAATGCATATACTTTTGTATGTACATTACAATGGAGGTACTATAGACTTATTGGTCCCTTGCAAGATGCTTTCACATTTTGTCACTGGTTACCACGGGCTACCCAGTGCTTATGTACAACTCCACAACACAATTTCTGATGCATGCACACCTTCCTGGGTGTGTTATTAGCCTCATACATATATTTGTATCTCCTATAATGTGGAACTCGCATGCAATTAGAAGCTGGAGGCGCATAATTACCGTCGTACATACCAGTACAATAAGTATTGTAACACTCTGTAATGAGTCTATCTGCGTGTTGGATTGGAGTGAGGGAAGCAGCTGCAAAACGGAAATATACTAGTATTTTCCGTGTCACGTAGAGTAAAAAACGAAAGTATACTAACATCACACTGAAAGTATACTAAGATCACACTGAAACCATTGATGATCTACTGAAAATTGTCAGCAGGGTTAGTGGCGGCAGCCAGTTGGAGATGTGTAGAGCAAGAAGAGTGTTCTTTGTGGCGTTGGGAACCATCTGTTGGGTTGCGTTGACTACCCTTATTTACCACGGTCATAGAGGAGGTAAGCTATTTGTAGTCGGGGCAAATCGAGCGAGTTTAAAAAGCCTTGCAAGGACCGTCCCATCATCAGCTCCACAACCCAGGGATATTCCAAAGAGGGCTTGCGTATGGTAAATTGCGTTGTTTAAAAATCCTGTTCCAGTATTCAAACTGTCACGGCTGCTCTTATACAGTAACGATAGTTGATCCAGCGTGCTAATTGTGCTGTGGGCAGTAAGGGAAGTGCAAGGTTGGGCATTTCCTCCACCAGTTCGTAAGCCGTTAATCTGACTCTATTCTCGTTTTACATGGCTTGAGGACGCCTGTACACACACACACACACACACACACACACACACACACACACACACACACACACACACACACACGCACGCACACACTGTAGGATCACAAATGTTCTTTTTCTTGTACAGCTGCAAACTTGCATCCCGTCCATGATAATACAAAAGATCTTGAGTTGATTTTGATGGCGGAAGCTTTACAGAAAGGCTTCAATTGCAGCAGTGAAGATGATTGGAAGCAAATGAGGCGTCTTATATTGCACAAAATAGAGAGTGCTACCCTCAAACCCGATCCATCTTATATGACATGTGTGGCTACCAACCATAAGGAATGTTTGAGGAAAAGACAGACTGTTGGGATGATTCGGAGGAAGTGTAACTCCTTCAGTCAAATGAGGTTCCTGTCGGATGGAGAAAACATGCACAGACTATACGCACTAGCAGGCACTCCAGGATCAGGGAGCAATTGGGTGCGGTTCATCTTGGAGGAGCTGACTGGAGTCTACACGGGGTCAAAGTATTGTGATAGTAACAGGCTTTTTTCAGGATATTTCGGTGAAAGTATGACCTCAGGGCGTGTATTGGTTGTGGAGACATATGGCATGAATGACAGCCTACAGCATTATGACTCTGTTATATATGTCGTCAGAAATCCCTATCACACGATCGTATCTCAAGTGATGAAGAAATATTCCAAGACGGCCGAATTGCTTACCAGCATAGATATGGTTGATTTTCAGAATGGCTTGAAGCAATGGATTTCCTCCATCACAAGCTGGATTGTGTACAATGGTAGACCTGTGCATGTTGTATCGTATGATCAGCTCCTGGTCACCATGGAGGCAGAGCTGTTGCGGCTGCTTCACTTTGTAGACTTTCCAGTCTCCACTGAGAGGCTGGACTGTGTAGTGAGGAGTTCTTCTAATTCGTTCAAATATGATCGCCTGAAGTACCGGGATCCCTTCACAGAAGAACAGAAGCAGGAAATACAGGAGGCCATCATTAAATACAAGGACTATTGGCATTTACACAAAGTTAGCTATCATTGGACCTGGGAGACATGACCTCATCTCCATTGTTTCAAGAAGCAAGAACCTCCCCTGCCTTCTGCCAATTCTCTGTGACCTTTCCAGCATAAACACATCTCAATCCACCTTATGTACATCATGGCAGTTGTGTGGTGACTTAGGTATTGTTGTGTGTGTAATTCGATATTGTGTTGGTGTTAACCTGTGGGAGGACTGTGTAAACCCACATCACGAAGTTGAGAATAATTCATGAGGCGAATTATGAATATCTTCAACCTCTATCCTACGACTTTGGGATAACGAACAACTAGTGAGGTGGTTTCCGCGTGGTATTGCGCTTGCGTTGTTTGGATCAGCCCACTGGGCGCTGTTTAGTCTAGCTAGCTAGCTAGCCCGTCCCGCACACACGCCCTGCGGGCGCTAAGAGTGGGACCCACTTTCCGCCCATGGGGCGTGTGCGGAGACGGGCTAGCTAGCTAGACTAGGCGCTATTCCACCTTTTGATGTTGCGGTGTCCAGTTGTTGGTGCTTAGACTCTAAACAAACTGTACGCTAATCGCGTGTGTGAGGCTAATGCCATACGAAATATGAAGACTAGACTGTTCGTTTGTCTTGTGATAGGAACTTTACTCTTTATTTGCTTGTTCGCTGTTTTTGTTGGTCACGATGAAGTGTATTTGCAAGGTTAGTTGCAGTATTTTTAGTTGCTCTACACGTTTCGTAGTGGATCGAGAAAGCACGCGCCATTTTAATGTAGTCACAACTGATGTACGAAAGACTCCCTGTACACTGAGCTATTGATAAAAGTCTACTTATCCCCGCAGAGAAAAGCTACAATCATGATTTTGAATAAAACTCTGCAATGTACAACCATAGACTCTCTATACTACGTAGTATAGAGAGTCTATGGTACAACTTGGGGGAGAGGGTAGTGTCTATGGTTAAAGTACACCCACGCTGATCAACTGTACAGTCGAACCTCTTCGTGGCTTCACCACTAGCTCCTCGCTTTCCTATTGTCATGCCCAGCGTGCTGTTGTAACCAGTACAATTGCTGTACTTATGAATACATCTGTGCGCACAGAACCTGGCTCGTGAAAAGTAATTCGAGTTCAAAAACTCGTGGGGCTGCCGCAGGCCCTAAAAAGTACTGTTGTAAGTAGGTTTGACTGTATGTCCATCCATTCAATCCCCTTCGTAGTTGTCTCTTCCGACCAAGGCCCGTCTTTACGTGGAGCTGTCAAATTGTTGCTAGAAAGTGAATTCAACTGTTCGTCCCAACTGCATTGGAGCAGTATGGTCACTCTTCTTGCGAGCAAATCTGATTCTTTTTCAAGCAAAGAGCTTGACACCTACTCCCAATGTATAGCCACAGCTCAAAGTAAGTGTTTGCTGCAGACCTCAAGAGGTAAGTTTGAGTCTCGTCTTCTTCAAAGATATTGCCACAAGTGGTCAGAAATGAAGTTTCTGAGCGGTGAAGGTGCTGGGAGAAAGGATGCCCGCTTCATTGCACTTACTAGCTATCCTGGATCTGGCAACACGTGGGTGAGGATGATTCTGGAGGAACTCACTGGAGTCTTCACAGGGTCCATCTATTGTGACACTAATCTGCTGTTTTCTGGACTATTTGGAGCCTTTGTGGTATCAAACCGTGTGCTGGTTGCAAAGACGCATCAATCCTCTTTGAAAGGAGCCAGAGGTGTCATCGTTATTGTGCGAAACCCTTACCACGCCATCATCTCCTCGCTTGCTTTCAAGACCACCAGATCTCACAGTGCTGCAGTGAGCTTTGGTGAGTGGGAATATATTGGTTGGAAGCATTTGGACAAATGCATTGATGAGATTGTAGTTGTATTAGTGTGTGTGTGTGTGTGTGTGTGTGTGAGGACCCCACTTCAACTATCCAAAGTTGACATTGAACCATAGTTTCAGTGGTCTGTGGTGTCAAGAAACATGTCAATTGTCACGATTCATCTCTTGCGTTTGATTAGGTAACTTGACAGATAAAATATTTCAAAGTAATTTGATTCGTTGGCAAATGTTTCTGAAGAAATGGCTGCTCAACTCCACTCTACCCTCCCTCGTCATATCTTATGACAACCTCATTTCAGACTTTGAGCAGGAGATTCGAAAGCTTGTGTCGTTTATCGACTTTCCTGTTTCGGAAGAAGCAATAAAGTGTGTGGTTGAGAACAAAGAGAAGCTGACCTCCTTCAAGAGACGTCAGGACAGCAGAGGAGCCAACCCGTATTCCCAGCAGCAAGTATCCTCCATCCGGGATGTGGTGTGGCAGTACAAAGCTCTATGGAAGAAGCATGATATTAAGTACAAGGAGTGGACGTGGTAGTGTGGTTACAAGGTTTTCTATTTGTGCATGTGTTTGGTTTTGTGTGTGTGTGTGTGTGTGTGTGTGTGTGTGTGTGTGTGTGTGTGTGTGTGTGTGTGTGCATGTGTGCCAAACATTTGCATACATATGTCATACTTTGTTTTAACTAATTTGATTCATTTACATTTTGTATGTATACCACAACAGTGATCACTTCTCAGATTCAATTTTTGTATATTTTTCTTCAACTGGAATTTGATCTTTTCAGGTCATTTATTTTCATTGTTTTTTATAAAAAAACAGTACAAACATGTATACACACACTTATTTCCTGTAATTACATTTTACTATTATTTCTATTCCATTGCAATTATTTGAGAAGTTAATATGTACACATTTGTGTACAGTCCAACTTGCTTAGCTAGGGACTGAATGAAGTAGCTCCTGTTAAGTACAGTCCACCTTACTTAAGAAGCACCTTGAAGGGCACACCAAATCTGTACTTCTTATCAGAGGTACTTGCTATCAGTACTGGTTGACATAGTGTACATGAGCTAGGGACTGAGTGAGGTGTGTGTACTAGCCAGGTCACTAGCCAAACAAGTTATTCGAGTTTTTTATAATGTACCCACAAAATGCATGAGCAAATTAGAAAGCTGCAACATAGTCTGGTGTAACCCAGACCCATGTTGACTTGATTTGAATTGAAAATGGAAACTGAAGCAGTTCTGAGTCTACAAAGTTGGCAACAACCACAGTGGCCAGTACAAATCAGATTGACCAATAAATTCCACACAATTAAAGTACATAATATACCCACAAACCATTGGGATTAAGGTATAACACACTTAATGTTCATACACGAAAACTGCCTTTATTCATACATACACTTATGATAGTGGTTACGTGATCCGATAAAGAAACATCGTATACTTAAGTATACGAATCAGTATACTAACGATATGGATTTTTGGCTGTTGAGGCGCGGGGTCTCCCCTCCAGTCGAAACGGTTTGGCGAAAATCTATAAGAAATAAGCGCATCCCAGTCCGGCTATTCTGTCCGGTGTGTTTCGTTACGTAGTTTAGAGTGTCTATGATGTTTCGCAGAAAACGTGTACTTGCCTTCATTGGTCTAATCTTCGCGATTGCCCTTGTGTTCGTCCACTACAAAGCCCAAGACACCGCAGGTAACAGCATAGACGTGTACCAGCTAGGGGTGAATGTTGGACACGTGCATTCAAATCGGCAGTGAAAGTGGTGATGAACTATGGTTAAGTGTTCACTACCGGTCAATGATCCCCTCTTATTAGTCTGGAATATACGCTAAATTCTAAAACTATGATGGCTTGGTGTCCCACATTATCTCATTTACCATGTCTACGGCAACAGAAGTAAATACATGTTATTTACTTTGCTGCGTGATATGGTCTTTACAAGCAAAAATGGGCTTGGGTTCTTCAAACGCCAGTTTTCGCACACACACACACACACACACACACACACACACTGTGTCACACGCACAGGGCAGACTCACACATGCACACACTATACTAATTTTGATACCTTCCTTAGTGTGTATCAACTGTCAGATGCAACCACCACAGCCTGGAGTGAAGTGTGGGGAGTGGCATGAATTCGTCATATCAAAGGGGAACACAGCTCCAGAAAACTACGCAGAAATGTTCTCCAGACAACAGTACAACACTAACCCACCATGTGAAAACATGACCGATGCAGACACTATACCGTCAACAATTCGGAACTGTCATTCTTTATTTGAAATGAGATTTTTACATGAATCTGAGTTTCGAGGTGTGTATGCACTCTACAGTTTCCCAGGATCCGGGAATACATGGGTGAGACTGCTGATAGAAGAACTGAGTGGGATTTTCACTGGATCTTTTTACCATGATCACAGAATAGTGCGAACAGGGATGCTGGGTGAAGGTGTGAAGACAGAACACACCATAGTGGTGAAGTATCACCACCTTAAAAACGAACCATTTGGTGCTATCATTGCAATAGTCAGAAATCCATTTCATGCTATTATCTCCAAGTTAGCCTTCTTCTCAACACGTGCTCACAATGTGGAATATGTTACAGGTGTGTGGTGTGTTTTGTACTGTGTGTGTGTGTGTGTGTGTGTGTGTGTGTGTGTGTGTGTGTGTGTGTGTGTGTATGTGTGCGTGTGCGTGCGTGTGTGTGTTTGTGTGTGTGAGCATTTTTTAAATTTTATTCACAGACCATGTCAATGATACTGATTTTGCACATTCTCTTGCTGTTTGGTACACCACATATGCCAAGCTGAGAAGGAGAGACATACCTGTACACGTTTTACAGTATGATAAACTGGTGAATGACTTTGAGAAGGAACTGATGAAACTTGTGCAGTTTTTAAATTTTCCCATCAGCGAAGAAGCAATTCAGTGTGTAATCGCAGCCAATGCCAAAATGAAGCTCTTTCGTAGACAAAAGAGCCGATCAGAAAACAGTCCTTACACATCCGAACAAGAGAAAGCTATCAAGACCAGAATTGATGCCTTGAAAGATGTTTGGGAAGCTCACAGTGTTAGCTACCACGAATGGACATGGTCTACTAGTGTGTAGAGTCTATATATTTTTATAAATCCGTGAATCATTTTGTGTTAGTCACATAGTATACAACCAATACCAAGTTGATGCATTTGTAATAATGTCCAGTTTGTATGTGCAGACATCCATTTATCAGTTTATGTACAGTGAATTCTCGTTAATCTGTAGCAATTGTTGAAAACATGATGGAATGATATTATGTTTGGTGGACTAAGTGGATATTCATTGTTAATTTATTTGACGCATTGGTCAGTAACAAGATTAGGAGTGGTAGAAGTTATTGGTACTCTGCAACTGTGCTCAGGACAAACAGAAGGTTGTGAAGCAGCCATGCATCCTTGCTATGAAGTACAGTGGGACCTCTATCAAAGGACGCTATAGGAAGTACCTCTTGTTCCTCTTCACGTCGTCTATGAAACTGGTTTGAAAGAAGCAATTCGTCGCTTTGTAGTACACATTTTTTGTTTGTGTCAAAAATCGATCAATTGCCGGACAATAATTCGATCAATTAGCTAAATATGGGGCAAATGCGTCCTACAAAGCGACGAAATGATAATTTGAAGCCAATTTCGTGGAGAACGTGGAGCGGAAAGAGCTACAAAACGGTAATGATTTGTTACAAGTCCGTGGTGTATTAAATTAAGGGTCTATGGTACTATTAACAAAGATACGGGATCCGGAAGTAATTCTATCCGGAAATAGATAAGTTACGCAATGCAGTTTCGGGCGAGTTGTCGAGCTTAGGGTGAAGTACCAGACACAGTGGCTTATTGAGAATATGCATTCGAGATTAACGCATCCCGGACCGGTTATTCGGTCCGTTATGTCTCACAAAAAGCCTGTACTCGCCTTCATTGGCCTAATCTTCGCGATTACTCTTACGTTCGTCTACCACAAAGCCCAAAATTCCGCAGGTAACAGCATAGAAGTGTAACAGGGGTGAATACAATTTGGTACGTTGGGGTGAATGTTGTACAGGTGCATTCAACCCACAATGACAGTGGTGAACTATGGTTAAGTGTTCACTGCTGGTCAATATTCTATGTAAGCATAGGGTCTATGATGTAAGCTATTGTTATGGACTTAGGACGATCGGCCATTTAATAACGTGAGGTGATCGAGGTGAGGGTCTGGCTACGCGAGACTAGGTAATTTGGGAATACGGAAATTTGTACAACTTCACGGTGCTTCGTACACGCGCGCGCACACACATTCACACACACAGGCAGACTCACACATGCATACATGATACTAGTTTTGATACCTTCCTTAGTGTGTATCAACTGTCAGATGCAACCACCACAGCCTGGAGTGAAGTGTGGGGAGTGGCATGACTTCGTCATATCAAAGGGGAACACAGCTCCAAAAAACTACGCAAAAATGTTCTCCAGACAACAGTACAACACTAACCCACCATGTGAAAACATGACCGATGCAGACACAATACCATCAACTATTCGGAACTGTCATTCTTTATTTGAAATGAGATTTTTACATGAATCTGAGTTTCGAGGTGTGTATGCACTCTACAGTTTCCCAGGATCCGGGAATACATGGGTGAGACTGCTGATAGAAGAACTGAGTGGGATTTTCACTGGATCTTTTTACCATGATCACAGAATAGTGCGAACAGGGATGCTGGGTGAAGGTGTGAAGACAGAACACACCATAGTGGTGAAGTGTCACCACCTTAAAAACGAACCATTTGGTGCTATCATTGCAATAGTCAGAAATCCATTTCATGCTATTATCTCCAAGTTAGCCTTCTTCTCAACATATGCTCACAATGTGGAATATGTTACAGGTGTGTGGTGTGTTTTATACTGTGTATGTGAGCACTTGTGTATGTGTGTTGGTGTGCGTGTTGGTGTGTGTGTGTGTGTGTGCGTGCGTGTTTGTGTGTGTGTGTGTGTGTGTGTGTGTGTGTGTGTGTGTGTGTGTGTGTGTGTGCATGCATGCGTGCATGTCCACTTGTAATGTACATACACATGCTCAATAATTGCATGTATCCTTACAATTGGGACCTACATGCATGTATGCAACTGCTCCACCTTATATTAAGAAGATATTGGTGTTAGTGAATATGTGAGCCACATCTGACAGACTGTGCATATATCAACAGTGTAGGAGGTAAGATTTGGCCCAAAACAGCAGTTAACATTTATTTTTTCAATTTTATTCACAGACCATGTCAGTGATAAAGATTTTGCACATTCTCTTACTGTTTGGTATGCCACATATGCCAAGCTGAGAAGGAGAGACATACCTGTACACGTTTTACAGTATGATAAACTGGTGAATGACTTTGAGAAGGAACTGATGAAACTTGTGCAGTTTTTAAATTTTCCCATCAGCGAAGAAGCAATTCAGTGTGTAATCGCAGCCAATGCCAAAATGAAGCTCTTTCGGAGACAAAAGAGCCGATCAGAAAACAGTCCTTACACATCGGAACAAGAGAAAGCTATCAAGACCAGAATTGATGCCTTGAAAGATGTTTGGGAAGCTCACAGTGTTAGCTACCACGAATGGACATGGTCTACTAGTGTGTAGAGTCTATATATTTTTATAAATCCGTGAATCATTTTGTGTTAGTCACATAGTATACAACCAATACCAAGTTGATGCATTTGTAATAATGTCCAGTTTGTATGTGCAGACATCCATTTATCAGTTTATGTACAGTGAATTCTCGTTAATCTGTAGCAGTTGTTGAAAACATGATGGAATGATATGTTTGGTGGACTAAGTGGATATTCATTGTTAATTTATTTGACGCATTGGTCAGTAACAAGATTAGGAGTGGTAGAAGTTATTGGTACTCTGCAACTGTGCTCAGGACAAACTGAAGGTTGTGAAGCAGCCATGCATCCTTGCTATGAAGTACAGTGGGACCTCTATCAAAGGACACTCCGTATGAAGCTAAGGACACTATAGAAAGTACCTCTTGTTCCTCTTCACGTCGTCTATGAAACTGGTTTGAAAGAAGCAATTCGTCGCTTTGTAGCACGCATTTTTGTTTGTGTCAAAAATCGATCAATTGCCGGACAATTCGATCAATTAGCTAAATTTTGGGGCAAATGCGTGTTACAAAGCGACGAAACAATAATTTGAAGCCAATTTCGTAGAGAAAGTGAAGCGGAAGAAGAGCTACGAAACGGTATTTGTTACAAGCCCGTGGTGTATTAAGGGGCTATGGTACTATTAACAAAGATACGGGATCCGGAAGTAATTCTATCCGGAAATAGATAAGTTACGCAATGCAGTTTCGGGCGAGTTGTCGAGCTTAGGGTGAAGTACCAGACACGGATTTGGCTTATTGAGACTATGCATTCGAGATTAACGCATCCCGGACCGGTTATTCGGTCCGTTATGTCTCACAAAAAGCCTGTACTCGCCTTCATTGGCCTAATCTTCGCGATTGCTCTTACGTTCGTCTACCACAAAGCCCAAAATTCCGCAGCAGGTAACAGCATAGAAGTGTAACAGGGGTGAATGCACTCTGGTACGTTGGGGTGAATGTTGTACAGGTACATTCAACCCACAATGACGGTGGTGAGCTATGGTTAAGTGTTCACTGCTGGTCAATATTCTATGTAAGGTATTGCTATGTACTTAGGACGATCGGCCATTTAATAACGTGAGGTGATCGAGGTGAGGGTCTGGCTACGCGAGACTAGGTAATTTGGGAATACCGGCGGGATTTTGTACAATTTCACGGTGCTTGGTATATATACACATTCACACACACATGCATACATGATACTAGTTTTGATACCTTCCTTAGTGTGTATCAACTGTCAGATGGAACCACCACAGCCTGGAGTGAAGTGTGGGGAGTGGCATGACTTCGTCATATCAAAGGGGAACACAGCTCCAGAAAACTACGCAAAAATATCTTCAATAAGACAGTACAACACTAACCCACCATGTGTAAACATGACCGATGCAGACACTATACCATCAACAATTCGGAACTGTCATTCTTTATTCGACATGAAGTTTTTACATGAATCTGAGTTTCGAGGCATGTATGCACTCTACAGTTTTCCGGGATCTGGGAATACATGGGTGAGACTGCTGATAGAAGAACTGAGTGGGATTTTCACTGGATCGATTTACCATGATACCAGATTAGTGCAAACAGGGATGTTGGGTGAAGGTGTGAAGACAGAACACGCCATAGTGGTGAAGTGTCACCGCATTGTAGATGAACCATTTGGTGCCATCATTGCAATAGTCAGAAATCCATTTCATGCTATTATCTCCAAGTTAGCTCTCACCTCAACACATGCTCACAATGTGGAATATTTCACAGGTGTGTGGTGTGTTTTGTACTGTATGTGTGTGTGTGAGCATGTGTGTGAGCATGTGTGTGCATGTCCACTTGCAATATACATACACATGCTCGATAATTGCATGTATCCTCACAATTAGGACCTACATGCATGTATGCAACTGTTCCACCTTAAGAGGTTATTGATGTTAGTGAATGTGCTGTGTTTTTATGGTGAAGTGCAGAGAAGTGATTCACAACACCAATGTGAGCTACATATGTCACAGACTTTGCATGTCGATAGTGTGAGGGGTCATTAGGTTTCAAGTTTTCCGCACAACAAGTTTCTTTTCAATTCCATTTCACAGACAAGGTTGGTAATCCAAAATTCATGCGTTCACTTTCTTCTTGGTACGCCACATATGCCAAGCTGAGAAGGAGAGACATACCTGTACACGTTTTACAGTATGATAAACTGGTGAATGACTTTGAAAAGGAACTGATGAAACTTGTACAGTTTTTAAATTTTCCCATCAGCGAAGAAGCAATTCAGTGTGTAATCGCAGCCAATGCCAAAATGAAGCTCTTTCAGAGACAAAAGAGCCGATCAGAAAACAGTCCTTACACATCGGAACAAGAGAAAGCTATCAAGACGAAAATTGATGCCTTGAAAGATGTTTGGGAAGCTCACAGTGTTAGCTACCACGAATGGACTTGGTCTTCTAGTGTGTAGAGTCCAATAGTCCATAATATATGTTCATGAATCCGTGAATCATTTTAATACCACCAATACCAATTTGATGCATTACTAATTATGTCAATACGTTTTTTGCGTGTGAAATTCACAATTTAGGTCCAGATGCAAGCTCTTTGAAGGATCAACTGAAGAACGCAATCCAGCATAGATACTTGCAGTAGTTGTGTTCATCTGAAATGTAACAATGAATCTAATTAAATAAAAAATTGAGTCCAATTTGTACTGATTTAATACTGCTATATATAATATAATTTCAGACAATTGTTTAACGTGGAAAATGGTGTACAGAAGTAGCAGATGACTAGATGTAATCGCTTATCCTCTCATGGAATCTGATCAAGGTTACAATCGGCGACATTCCAGTGTGCGCACGGCCGCTCCTCTATAGTGCAAATCAGCGGTTCGTCCCGCATCAAGTGTCAAGAATTCACACGTTAGCCTGAGGCTACATGTCAAGAATAGAATCATCCGTAGTGAGTAGTTTAACCATAGAGCTGAGCGATGTTCAAAATATTTTACTCCAAGAAGTTCCTTCTAGTCGCGATATCCTTCGTCTTCATCATCTTCGTCTTCACGAGAGAAGAAAATATCGGTGGGTTTTGATTGTGTTGATAGGTAGACGGATAATTTTATCAGTATTCCGTTATATTATGCCACACACACACACGCACACACACACACACACACACACACACACACACACACACACACACACACACACACGGTCTAACCTCTTGCGTTTTACGCGTTGATATTGCACGTAATTGTGTGTGTGTGTGTGTGTGTGTGTGTGTGTGTGTGCTATGTCATAATATTCACTATACAATGTAAAAGTGTCATTGTAGTGATGTTTATATTGTAGTAGTCTGCACCAGTAATACTTGATGTGTTCTCATGTACATATGTAGATTCCTTTCCCAAAGAGGGAATCAGTGACAACGTCATCACTGTGAGGGCTGCAAAGACGTCCACAGCTGATAACAACAGAGGCGATTGCCAGAATAACCTATCGGATTGGAACATTTTCAAGGATGAGATCGAAATTCGATCTGCCTCCCTCCAGCTTGACAGAGTTGGGATATACAAGTCTAAATGCTTTCCAAGAATGCGAACCAAATTTTGTAGGCATCCTTTGAAAATACCCTTGGTTGAGAGGAAGTGTCATTCCCAGGAGGAGATGCGGTTCTTGACCAAAGAGGAAGCAGATCGTAGAGGATTGTACATGCTGACCAGCTTTCCTGGTTCCGGGAACACCTGGTTGAGGCTCATCCTCGAGGAACTCACGGGCATTTACACTGGATCGATATACTGCGACCACCTCCTTGCTTTCAGCGGCCATTTTGGTGAAGGTTTTCCTATCAGAGAGACAATAGCAGTCAAGGCACATCACACTAGCAAGGGCACAACAGAAAGAATCAAGTTCGTCATGTACATAGTCAGGAACCCATACCACTCAGTGTTATCCAGCATTTCTTGGAAGACTACCAAGTCTCACACACTTAGCTTCCGAAGAGGTTAGTTCGTGGTACCTACCTACGTACGTATGTATGTACAGTTGAACCTCTTTGACACAAAACACGATGGACAACTTCAAGAATTTCATGTTACCAGTATTTTGTGTTAACAGTACTTACACAATGTGTGTGTATATTAGCAGTGAATGTGGGGACTTGACAAAAGTTTAATGATAAGAGAATTTCATGTTGATGAGGTTTGACTGTACATGTGTATGTACATATAATATTATTCAATGTGACATTGCTGTAACTGTCTTCGTTTGTGTTTCTTTGCTGAACATGATGAATAGGATAGTTTGGTCTCTTTCATCATAGATTATTGGGCACACTTGGGAGAGGGCTGGGGTGTGCTAGGACTGTTTTCTGTGTGTGTGTGTGTGTGTGTGTGCTATGTGTGTGTACCGTGTGTGTGTGTGTGTGTACCGTGTGTGTGTGTGTGTTATGTGTGTGTGTGTGTGTTATGTGTGTGTGTGTGTGTGTGTGTGTGTGTGTGTGTGTGTGTGTGTGTGTGTGTGTGTGTTATGTGTGTGTACCATGTGTGTGTGTGTGTGTGTGTGTGTGTACCATGTGTGTGTGTGTGTGTGTGTGTGTGTGTGTATGCTGTGTAAATAAATGTAATTTCTCCAAATTACCAAGTGCAACATTTCAACCTTCTCTGGCTTCATCAGACACAAATAACTACAAATACATACATGCTGATTAAGACTGTTTGATTAATCAGTGTGTATTTTAGCTATTTGTGCCTGGTCTTTATACAGAGGTGCTAACTGTAGTTGAGAAGACACAGTGGGTGGTCCAATAGTGGTCACTTAGGACAGGTGGTCTTTATACAGAGGTGCTAACTGTAGTTGAGAAGACACAGTGGACAGTCCAATAGTGGTCACTTAGGAGAGGTGGTCGTTAGTACAGGTTCCACTGTATTTTGGTACGCCAAGTTAGTATGTATGTGCATACGTACGTATGTTGTACTTATAGTACCCTTTGATTACACTTATCTGGCCTTGTAGCATTGGGGCGAGGCTTGGTGAGTGAGTGTTCACAATGGTACTTCATACACGCTGCATAAAGGTACCTGGGCGTATACGTATCTTGCTGAAAACGCACTGTGTTAATGTAAAGCATTCGATTCCACTGTGGAAATATGTACATACACGCATATACCGTCTTTCATTTGTGCCATCATTTTATTCATTCTTCCTTCTCATTTCAGAGAAAATTGATACAGCTGAGTTGCGTTTTGAGATTGATAAATGGAAACGAAATGTTAACAAATGGGCTGGTGGCAGCCCAAAGTGGTCACTAGCAATCATCTCCTACGACAAATTGGTTTCCGATTTCAAAACTGAATTGCAAAAAATTGTAAGATCTTTGAACTTTCCTGTGAAGAAAGAGTCCATCGACTGTCTTCTCCACAACACCATGGATGCTCATCAAAGGAACAAGGAGAAAGGGGAGAATCCTTACTCCAAAGAACAGGAGAGCATTATTCGACAGGCCATCTTGTCTCTGGAAGATATCTGGCAGAGTCACAACATCAGTTACCAGGAGTGGGTGTGGTAGCCACATTCAGGATCCAGCACCAAGTCCAACTGCCCGTTCCGTTCCGTTTTTTACAGGTAGACTATCCAATTCATCCAATTCCGACAACAAAAGTATATTATCTTGTATTTTCATGTATTTATTAAAATATAACATAAATTTATGTTTGTCATTATTCTCTTTATGTGAGATGCATACGTATGCCCCCCCCACTCATAACAAAGGTGGGGCCAAGAATGCCCATGTATAGTATTGCATGCATGGACGCAATTGCAATATTAATCATGAGTTCAGCACCATGGCCTTTAGCCCCTCCCCCCCCACTTGCCAAACCATTCCTCTGTCTGAGTAATGCGATTTCATTGAACATTGTACGTACGTTGATCAGTCACATTAAATACACATTAAATCATTAAATCATTTGATAAAGAAACACAAATCAAAATGAGACAGTCTGTTCATGTCATGGTCCGAGTACTTGATAATTCATTATTTAAAATCCATTAAATTAAGGTGATTACGCAATAAAACAGCATTGTCAAAATAAAACACTGGTAAATGAATATAATACATATATAGCTCCCTTTCACATACATATATGTATATACACATAGAGTAGTCGAAGAACACAAATAAAATTGGAACCACAGACTTCCAGTCACAAACGCTGGAGATTCCACAAGAAGTCACTGTTTGGCTTCTATCAGTTTCTCCCAATTGCACTGGTTGTCATGGAGATTTAATAGAATATGTCTTGAGTTCTCTGACATCATAAAACGGTTCCAAAGGGAGAAAAGTGGCCTTGCCATGAACTGTATGAACCCTGATTGTTGCAATAAGAGGAGTGCATTGAATCAAAGGCTACAGGTCTTCACATCACACACGTGTACTAATGTACATTGTGCTCATGTATGTATATACACACCCGCACACATTCATGCATGTATGTACATGCACTCACACCCACCACCACACACACACACTGCCAAAACACATACATGCACACTCACACATACACACACACACACACACACACACACACACACACACACACACACACCTTTCTGTGATTCTGGCACGCTCACTGTGTGGCGGTCACAGAGGAAAGAAATTGGTAAACGCAGATTTCGTTCATTGTCACCTTGACGGAAAAATTCCTCTGTGATCCTTCGACTCCAGTTTTGACAGACCTTCCATGTGCGAGTTTGGTTGCTGATGTCAGCACATTTCATTGCCATCTGTAAACGACAAAAACGAAACGTATAATATGCAGATCTTGAACTGTGAACAGGATATCTACTTAGGGCGACAAAACTGTGATGTGAGAGATATCAAGTTCACAACTCCCAAGTAATTCGATTATCTTGAATTATGTTTACAAATTACATTGGATTCCAGATTGTTCCCACACTGCCACCACTACGCCCACACGCCTGATGTCATGTGTACGTATGTATTCACCAACACGTGAATGCTACAAGCTCGGTAGCTACAGTGAAACCTCCCTAATCCGACAGTCTCTCTAATCCGATCATTATATGAGGTACAGTCACCATACATACGTACATACGTATGGTAAGAGCCACTCCATAATCCAACAACCTCCTAATCCAACATTATTCTCAGGTCCCATTGAGTGTCAGATTAGAGAGGTTTCACTGTATTAAAATGAATGACCCCAAATTACCCATTATACAGGGACCCATACAAGGGACCAGGGGGTTAATCTGACTTCCTCGGGAAGTAGGAAGCCAGCGTGAAAGAGTAAGATCATAGGAAACAGGATCAGTAACTGTGCTCTTGTAATGAAGCCATCCTAGTCTAAGAACTGGAAGTCAGGCCGTCAATACTGACAGTAATAGTGATTGAACTACGTACGTAGCTCACACATAGCGTGGGGGGTGTACGTAGGCAGAAAAAAATGAATAAAATAGACAACTGATCGCTGTGCATACGTATGTATGCACTGCAGTGGAGGGAATATCGAGGTAGGAATACAGACATGGTGTACAACACATGTAGATACAGACACATCAACGTTCTCTACTGACGAACCACTTCCTTAACTCCAGGAATACGTTAGGAGGGAGTAATTGACATATTCCTGTAGTGTACAGGAAGTAAAAGCTGACATCCCCTCATCGATGAACACGCAAATGACATACACTTGAGTTGAAAGGAGATATTCGTTGACAGCAATGGAGAAAATACAACAGGCAGACGAATACTTCCTACACTCAAATAGTGAGTAGACAGGTATTCACGGCATTTTTTGTCTTCGAAACAGGTGGCAACAGACAGGTGAGTCGGCCGTGGGAGGATGTGAACCAGGCGTAGACATAACACATTGGCAGTCATAACGTGCCAGTCGTCAGCATTCTACTCAAACAGTTACTTCTCCCCTTGAAGTTGTAACACATGCTTGTCACCACAATTGAGATATGACTAACTACAACTCTTTCATTTTTGGCAAGAATTACTTTGTTATGGAAGGCACTAACAAGCGTGCCATATTTGTACATAAGAGTGTGAATTGCACGTCTGTGCATATTTCAACACACACACACACACACACACACACACACAATTATATGTGTGTACTCACTTTTAATACAAATATTCTATCCTCTGTATCATCTACATCAATACCACGACTGAGCCTCTCATCGAATTCATCCAGGTACTTCTTATGTTGTGTGAAGTCTGTAGCAAGTATGAGGGAGTCCATGAGTTTTAGTACAGTGTCTCTGGTCTCTGGTGAGAGGCTGTGTAATATGCGAGATTCTGCTATTATTCCATGGGCTGAGTGGATGTGGTGGTGTTCCAGTAGTGAGTGTTTCTGTGAAAAACGAAAAAAGAAAGTTAAAAGAGCTACATGTTAGTGAGAGACTATCACACACACACACACACACACACACACATAATATCCAATATGACGGTACACCATATTAAGATTGTAACATCATATCTTCACATATTGACTATTATAATACACTTGGCAGACACCATTTTGAAAATAGATTTTAACTGAAAATATGTACATTGCAATTGGTAAAAAAAGGGGGGGGGGGGGGTAAAATAATTAGTAACAATAGAAATTCAAATCCTTTGTGAATGACCAGTTACATCATGAAGAACCCCCACTCCAAACATGGAACATTAATTGTGGGAGATATCAATTATCAGCAGGACCACAGGACTATTCCCGGCATTGTCCCAACATTGGTGTATCGACTTTCCATTACAATTCAATTACAGAAATATCTTCAATTTCTATACTAGGCCTAAAGTGTGCAGAACAAATCAATTTACAGGAATAATCCTAGAAACAAAATTCAATTAAAAGAGCGGTATATTTAGTAACAGAGGCCACCTAAGGCAGGAACACTACTGGACTGTGTGCATACATCACAGGACATGAGACAAGACCCACGACCACACACTGACAGCCTACATGCACCAGCCTACATGCACCAGCCTACATGCGCCACCCTACATGCACCAGCCTACATGCACCATCCTACAGTGTTCTCTGAAGACTATGGTCCCACAAGTGAGATCAAGACAATAAACACAGTACAACTTGCTTATTGAGTACTCCAGTTAGTACTCACCCCTGTTAATATCTACACCTCACTCAGTCCCTAGCTCATGTACACTATGTCAACCAGTACTGGTAGTAAGTACCTCTGATAAGAAGTACAGATTTAGTGTGTCCTTCAAGGTACTTGGCAAGTTGGAATTGTTAAGCGGCGCTTTGGACCTTTTAAGTTAATATTTTGGAATGGAAATGGGTGCTGATCAAGTTAGTTTACTACAAAGTTTTCCTATTGGAAAAACACACAACCAATCGATAAAAATAAATTCCCAATTAGCATCAACTTACACCATGGATGTAGGTGAGATAACTGGAAGTGTTGATGAGGAATGCCTGATTCACACCTGTACAGAGATGAGATGATGGTGGGGGTGATTGTGTGTTTGTTTGTTTGTGTGATGTGTGTGTGTGTGTGCCCATGTGCTTGTGTGTGCACGTGTGCTTGTGTGTGTGCGCGCGTGTATGTACATGTTTGTATGTGCCAAGAGCAGATCTACACACAAACCAGTGGCTTTCCTAAACCACACACAATTTAGGAAATGATTTTCTTTTTCAATAGAGAGGGGAGATAGACTCCCTCATGCAATGGGTGATAAGAAACCTGTAACACTCAATAACTCTATGACCACATAGTGATCTCATGGATTTGCGTGGATGATACAACTATTACACAAATCACTTTTGGCTTATCACATAACAGCCAGTATGTTATGGAGAACAGCTAGTGGACTGTGTTAACATCAATGAGCAATGGCATAGATGTGAGGTGGTTGAACTGCAGTCAACATATCAACTTTCTGAAGATGAAAATGATCAGAGGTCAACTAAATTTCATCAATACGGTCACAACCTGACAGGTTCTGGTTGGATCAACGAACAAGACTCAATCTGCTCAGTTAGGAGCTTCTGTCAAGAGTGCATCTGTTACAACATGTTGTTGCCTACTGGCTTGACTCACCGGGGTGATCGACATCGTGGAGGACGGCAGCCAGGATTGAGGCCAGCCTCTCAACGGGGGTTATGGTTGATTGAACCTGTTATCAAAAGGGAAAGGTGGATAGGATGGATTATTGGAACTTCTGACAACATGCACACACACACACAGCTTCAATACAGGACACACACTCACTAATAAACATAAGCGTGTGTAGATACTTGGATGCCCAAGCATAAGCATACATACACTACAGTACACCCACACACATACACACACACACGCAC
The DNA here is from genome assembly GCA_964020155.1 of Chondrilla cf. caribensis. Classification (NCBI taxonomy): domain Eukaryota; kingdom Metazoa; phylum Porifera; class Demospongiae; order Chondrillida; family Chondrillidae; genus Chondrilla; species Chondrilla cf. caribensis. Next base: position 4,594,853 of record OZ026564.1, on the reverse strand, counting down.
ACACACTCCCACACACACACCTTGGGTTCTTGGCACACAGAATGAAGGGCCTGTAGCACATCCGCAGCATGTAGAGAATTATGGTAAGGATTCTCACTATGATAGGCTTGTTCGGTCATACCTACAGTACATTGAAGCAAACGAGAAACAAAAATTGAAAAAATGATCAAAGTTTCATTTCGCAAACATAATACAGTATGTTTATCGGCACCTATTGTAACATAGTTACATAGTCGGGTGTATTTGAGCCACTCACTTAAAAATTTCACCAAGTTCATAATATCCAAATTAAAAGCCTCGATGAGACCATGCTTCTGAAACAAATGAAGTCCCAGGTAGAACAGGGGACGTCCTGGAAAGACAGAAATAAGTCGACAGATGATAATAATAACATTGACATCATATTATTCGTGACTGGACATAAAAATGAATTACCCCCCACATGCAAACAAGTGTAGTCATGGTTGTGACAACACGGGCAGGGTGGTCCCTGGCCACCAACATGGACACGCGGAAACCACGTCGAGTCGCTCACCTTTAGTTAGTCCGGACAGGTTGAAAACGTCGAAGTCCCAGTTATTGACCGACGAGAGTAGAACCTAAGAATGGGAGCGGACGGGCGATTTTGGGTTAGTTAGCGCTCCGGATTGCGCTATATGTCGAGCAAACGTTTGCGCACATAATACCAACCACATGCGAATACAAGCACCGATCCAATGCTAAGACACGTGCAGTGAATGTGTGAATGTATCAATCGATAATTCTACGGTTGTATGTCAAGCAACAGACACCCAACACTCGATCCTTACGTCGAAGTTCACGTTTTCTTCACAAAGTCCGTACTGGTTCAAGGCCGGGTCCGGTAGAGGCTTCAACCCCTTGTTCGAGCAGCCATTCATTAAAGAGCCTCTTCGCTGTCCAGAGCAGACACGCAGAAATTCCGGGGACAATCCTGTACACAACGAATTTCCATCAAGAAGAGACGAAACGTAAGTGAAGCACGAGCTTTTGGCAAGCAAGTACGGGAATACAAACCTTTGGTAGTCATGTTTAGAGGGTTACTTCCACTCGACAACATCAAACTGTGTAATTTCGATTCTAGATCCACCGCTCCTGTACTAGGGTTGGGATAGGGGTAGTCCTTTATATACCACGGTAGCTCACACCACTCGTCTGATACGTGAATCCGTGCAGTACGATATACGGAAATATACTGAAAATGGCAACTACGTTACCGGAATGATCATCAAAGCTGTATTCCAATAAAATATAATTTACACAAGATGAAATATAAGTTAGATAATTAATGATGACATGTTCAGCTATGACAACAACGACTTGGCTGCAATTCATTTTTAGGCAAATTCCGAATACAATACAGTCTGAGGATACCTAAGAGCAGGGAGAGTTGGGATAGAGCAAAATTCATCACACATGCATGCATGCACCTGCACACACACACACACACACACACACACACACAAACACAAACACAAACACACACAAACACACACACACACACACACACACACACACAAACACAAACACGCACACACAAACACACACACACACACACACACACACACACACACACACAAACACAAACACGCACACACAAACACACACAAACAAACACGCACACACAAACACACACAAACACAAACACAAACACACACACACACACACACAAACACAAACACGCACACACACACACACACACACACACACACACACACACACACACACACACACACAGTCCTAGTCTGACAATCCCAGACATACGTAGTATAAAATCAGCTCCATCATTCTTGTGAATATTCACATAATATGCATCATTCTAACCTTGGGTGGGATATGTCCACACAGATGTACATGCATTTGGTAATATACAATGAATGAGAGCATGATAATACATTTTCCATGAAATCCTAATACAATGGATTTACTTATTACTATTTTATCTGCCACAATTTGTATCGGAGATTTACAACAGATTAACTTTGATCAGACAGATTTGAGGGGTTATCCAACTCATTACTACAGACATGATGATAAGGTTCTACATGTTCTAAATGAATTTCCACACCAAGTGACAGCGGATGAAAGGTTTTGCAGATGAAGTGCCAATGAACATTCACTGCACATACAAATGGTACTAACATACTCTGGTGTAGTCAGTACTTTGTTTACTTCCTCCTTACAAAGTCAAAGGTACTTAGTAACATATTATCCGTAGATACAGTGGTAGAATCAGGGAGGCCAAGTTAATACTAATAGATTTGTAATGGTGTTTTCTCAATGGACCCAGCCACAATGTGGCTGGAACAAGATACATAATATTATTACTTCATGACAGCAGTAACAAACATATGTACATCTATGAAGTCACACTCAGGTTGGTTGGTGTGATATAAGGCTGCAGTTGTACAACACCCACAGAGTACTACACCACAGATGACGATGATTGTGTTTCTCATGTTCCAGGGAGACAGGTATCTGATATCAATTTGGAAACCTCTTAGGTGTGTCAGCAAGATAGGCCAATATCAATAAACAAACAATACTTTGTTGAAATAATAATTGTGGTGTTATTAACAAGGACACTATTCAATTGAAGTAACAATACACATGTAGATTAATATTCATTTATGAAGTGAAGAACAGATTAAATTCACTTAAGTTCAATTGAAACACTTGAGTTCAATAATTTCTGGACAAACACTGTTGGCTTTCAGGTGAGGCCAACCTATGAAATTGAATTCACAATTAGCACTTCTGTTCCAGAACAGTTATCTATTCAGCACCACGGTCCATGAGACAGTTACCAGTTAGCCCGAGTCTATTAACTAAAAAGCTTAAAAGGAATGAAATTAGTCTTGTGTAGCCAGACACACTTGGCCTGAGTCCCATTCTAAGAAATGGAAGTGAGAATGGGTCAGGACCTCACGAGACTACGTACATTGTATTGGAGTAGAGTCGGGCGATTGGGAATGGGTGCTTTTGGAAATACTCAATGCTGAGATTCACATTACAGGACAAGGGTCTTCAAATATCAAACCACCCACGTACACACGCAGATAATGCTGACATGTACTTGTATAAATAGATCAGAGTTTAATTATTATATCATCAAATCACCTACGTATGTACACAGATAACACAGATTGCTTGTATCAATAGATCAGAGTTTAATAATTTTAGTCTCGAATCACCCACTTATGTACACAGTTAACACTGACATGTACTCGTATAAATAGACCAGAGTTTACTAATTCTATCATCAAATTACCTATGTATGTATGTACAACACTGATTGCTTGTATAAATGGATAAGAGTTTAATAATTTTAACATCAAGTCACCTTTCTGTGGACAGTGCCCAGGGGTAATGATATTAGGTCACACTATCTCACTGCAACAGCCACCAGGATATGATGTAACATCAGCCTAAATATAACATTCTGGCCAGATTTTCTTAACATTTGGCGTGAACAGGATATGAGCAGGAAGTCATGATGAGAAGTTAGGAAATTATAATATGCTTCAAAGTTACAACATGTGGACACAAGATTCCCCTTGTGAGAAGAAAATGATATTTCTCACAATTATCACACACACACACACACACACACACACACACACACACACACACACACACACGTGTGCACGCACACACACATAAACACACATACACATACATGTGCGCGCGCAAACACACACACACACACACACACACACACACACACATACACACACATACACACACATGTGCACGCACAAACACAAACACACATACACACACATGTGCACACACACACACACACACACACACACACACACACACACACACACACACACATACACACACATACACACACATGTGCACGCACAAACACATAAACACACATACACACACATGTGCACACACACACACACACACACACACACACACACACACACACACACACACACACACACACATACACACACATACACACACATGTGCACGCACAAACACATAAACACACATACACACACACGTGCACACACACACACACACACACACACACACACACACACACACACACACACATTTCCAAAAGCACACAAGACAATGCACATAGTGCCCCATTAGCATACATGTGCTCAATCAGTTGTACATCAACGTAGCCATATAAGACATCGGCTGTGGAAGATTCAAAATGGCTTCTAAGTAGGATGCCAGCTCATTCACAGAAACATCGTCAACTCTGACTTCCGGACTCTTGGTGGCCGGGCTGCAGTGGATGGAGGACGACAATGCAATAAACAGGCAATACAGGACACGCTAGTACGTGATTGAAGCATTTGAAAAGTGCAACTGGACATTCTTGTACGCGCTACGAAGAACAAACACGATTTGCTGCCACGATCACTTGGCCAGGTTAGGGGTGGTTGGGTTAAGACCTAGTTCCAGTCACCGGGATGGCTTATTTCTTCCCGAATGTTCACCCAAGTGGATGATTTTATCAATATTCCACGCCTAGCCAAGCATTCTAGGTCATCTCATTCTACCCAATCGCACATGGTACAGCTATGCCCGAACTGCACACAAAATCCAAAGAGGCTAAAACAGAAATATAACATATATCTAATGTATTTTACACAATAACAGGATTGAGATTGACCGGACGATTTGGTAACTTCTCCGACAGCCCGGGATACAACATTGAAACTCATAAACAAGCCCCTAGTCTCGAGATAGAGCCGGGCAACTCACACTTGTGACGAAACATTGTTTAGCGATAATTCTTGAAATTTGTGAACTATTTCACAGTTTAGAATTCCCTGTGTACCGTAAACCTTTTGCGGAGTAAACTTCTTCTGAGGATTCGACGATTGGTGGTTTCCTTCAGCCATTTTCTGCTCACATAGATTACGTCAGAATATTCGGACTTCAATCACCATGGTAACCAGGATAGACTGTATAATTTACACTTACATGTGTTTTATATTATACAGTATAACTATATTGGTATATACTATATAGCACTATAAGTAATTATGTTATTTTATATTATATTTATATTATATCATACTGCATAAAGTTTTGAAGTTAATGACATTATATTTTTGGGGCAACTAATAATAATTATCTACTTATTCAACAAAAATACACTGTTTACATAATAATATTAGGTGAATGAGAGTGAGTGAGATAACTCTGAAATAGCAACAATAAGTGTTACTTGTTAATGCATATTCCTGAGGATCAGTAGTGAAGTTAAAACTATCTACGTTAGTGCTTAGTTACTCATTGCTGCTGCAAGTAGCTGCAAACTTTGCATATTTGAACGAAGTGTCGTAGAGACTTGATGTGAGGTAATCCCTGTATTTGCCATCAATGACGGAATCGCTCGGTCCCGGAAGATCGCTCATGGGTCCTCCCTGTCTATTCCCGCAATACAGGCAGGGGGCTAATGTCTTATCCCAGACACGATGATAGAGGAAGGCGGTGAAGCGTCTTCTTTCAACTCCGGGATAAGCGACTGAAACATAGTAGGGTCTATACTTTGCAATGGCCATTTCCTGAGCCGGAGTAGCTTGAACACCTTCTGGCTTCACGTAAGGTGATACCCTTATGGGAATATTCCAGAATTGAGCTACAGCGGGGATAAGATTACTAGAGTAATCCTATGAAAGGATTAAACATGCTTGCTTACATAGATTCTACGAATGCATGCACACCAAACGCATGAATGCACGCATGCGCACACAATCGCATGCACACATACACATACACGCACACACACACACACACACACACACACACACACACACACACACACACACACACACACACACACACCTAGCAGTCCATGAGAGGTGGGTCTGAGATTAAAACCTCGTTGAACTTGGAATTTGATCATGGTCTGTCCTGAAATGTTCTGACAAATGACCCACATGGTAAGATCCACATTGTCACAATTCGGAACAGCTATACGGACTTTATTGCGATACCTCATGACATTAGTTTTACCATCCCGTACCATTCTACTGGTCAGTTCATTTCCATTGAATACGGCTCGACATCCTTTGAGATCGACTTCAATTCGGTTACACTTGTTTGTATCAGCCGCAATGATGCCCACTTTGGAAATTATGTTCCCGTGACTTGGATTGTTCATTGGAGTGTAGAGAACGTTGACGGATGTACAGGTGTCTGAAATGAGATTGAAGTATCTGTTTGCCACTCCGTGTATCTCGTAACAGAGCGAGGAACCCCGTATTTCAGGAACTTGGTCTGTGTCCGCCAGGAACAGCGGTACAGTGAAGAGCGGATCACCAATAACAGAATCATTCTTCATTATGCCTGCAGATGGGAGAGGTGTGAGTGAATGACACATAAAATGCACTCCACATGCCATAAGCTCAGTGTACTCCCGTACATACTGTAACTATACGTAAAAACACACTCCATTCTATCTAAGGTACTGACATATGGACACCACATACAGCCTAGTCAGATTAGCCAAACCTTTATTCTACTGTGTCTTCATTTGTGTCGAAGGGAAAGGGTCTAAGTGAATAGGCCCACCTTCTCTTCAGACGCAAATGAAGAGGAAACAGAAGTGCATTGGTACACAAGACAACATCCAGCCCGTGCAACACACTTACCACATTCCTCTCTCTTCTCCCTCAAGAACTGTACGTCAGGCATAACCCTCCAGCTTTGTATAAAGCTCTGGACTTCGGACTGCACCATTATGTCCGCGATCTCATCGCTGTCTCTGTATACCAGATTACCCTTGTTGTCCCCACACAACCCGCACAGACTGCGATTAACCAGACTGCCGATGCTGACATTCACGGACAGAGATTGATGGTCCGGGGACCTCGCGAGGAGAACAGTCACTTTAAACTTGGAAACTTCAATCTTGATTGTTTGGTCGATTTCTTCAAGTGTAATGTTGAACTTTTTGAAAGTTTTCCTCGTGCTATCGTTCTTGCTCGGGGTCGGTGCATCTATGTTTGAATAGTTCAAAGTCAAATTCTCGGAAATAGTGATCTTGCTTAATTCTTCTTCGCTGGTTCCCTCATCACCAATAACAAGTCCAATTCGTCCGGTACTCAGATCATCACTAAGAAAATCGACGTGTATTCTGAAATTTTCATTCCCGTCACAGATTCTCACCAGCTCGTATTCACATGGTCCCATGAACTGATAGTTTTGTGAGGGCAAGGTGGAGGAGTTGGAGGTGATGAAGAAGGGGGTGATGGTGAGAGGGTTCTGGACTATGCACAACAATACGTTCTCCGGTATTATTGACGTAGTGAAAACTGCACAGAGAAACACAAGCATAAGCATTAGATAGACAGATAGATAGATGATAGATGGATAGATGGATAGATTGATGGATAGATAGATAGATAGATAGATAGATAGATAGATAGATAGATACGTACATAGATAGATAGATAGATAGATAGATAGATGGATAGATAGACAGATAGATATAGATGGATGGATAGACAGATAGATGAATGGATTGAGATATTTTTTAATGCAAGGAAATGTCCCATTAATCAAAACAGTTGAGGAAACAGAGCTCAACACACCATCACACCATCACACCATCACACCATCACACCAGTATCCCCCCACACACATACACAACCAGCACAGTTTACTGCCAGTAACCCCCACACACATACACAACCAGCACAGTTTACTGCCAGTAACCCCCACACACACATACACAACCAGTACAGTTTACTGCCAGTAACCCCCACACACACATACACAACCAGTACAGTGTACTGCTAACAACCCTCCACACATACACTACCACTACAGTACACTGCCAGTAACACCCACACATAGACTCACATGTGCTGATGAGTACGGTGGTGTCATCACCAGTCATAATGGTAGCTTTCGGAACATTGATAGAAACGGTCTCGCTCAAAGTCACATTGAATATACTATCTTTCTCCACTTCAAATTTATAGATGGCTATCTCGTGACAGGCCTTATCCTCTCCACTGGGGAAAACCAACTTGAACGAACTTTCATCGTATTGATCACCAGCTGTGGTGACGGAGCAGAACAGCATGTAGTCAATAAGAGTACTGAGGTAGTTTCACCTGGGCTAGTATCACATGTATCAGCACGTGAGCACTCTTTCTCTATCTCTGTCACACACACACACGCACACACACACACACACACACACACACACACACACACACACACACACACACACACACAAGTTGACTCACGAATGGCTGGCACTTCCTTTTCATCTTTCACCTCTTTCAGTTCAACAGGTTCAGCAGTAACTGTGATTGCAAAATCAACAACACCTTCCTTCAGGACGCAGATCTCAATCCCGTCAGTCTCGGACTGATCCACCTTATATTTCTCTTTCTCAAAGGTGAACTTCACTGAAGTAGACAAAATATTCACGCACAATTAGCAATAGGAATTGAGCACCGTGGAACCTCTCTATTAGGGACACTTTGAGACCTTGATTTTAGTCCTTAATACAGAGGTGTCCTCAATTCAGAGGTCACTCAATACACTACAGTACTACACTGGGACATAGAATGGTGTCCTTATTATAGAGGTTTCTTCAATTCAGAGGTTTGT
>OZ026564.1:4573722-4581222 GCA_964020155.1 Chondrilla cf. caribensis | reverse complement strand
TCCGCTGCATTAAATAACCATATTATGTCATTGTGAACCCTCTGTACACCACACGCAGCTGACCTTCTGCACTGCCACATTGAGACTGCGTGATCACATGGCTGGAACAGGTCTCAATGTTGACAGTGACCGATATCTGTTGTGGAGAAGATAGAGTGAGACAGACCACAATTGCTGTCTCATTCTCGCGGACTGTGTAGTTGGTGGAAGAGAAGGTGATGTCAACTTCACTAATTATTGGAGTAGGCAAGGGAGTGGGTGACACAGCTGTGGGGGCGACAGTAGGACTCAGAGTATCAGTCACTGTTCTTGTATCACTAGCAGTGGGTACTGTTGGAGAGACTGTTGGACTCAGAGTATCAGTCACTGTTCTTGTATCACTAGCAGTGGGTACTGTTGGAGAGACTGTTGGACTCAGAGTATCAGTCACTGTTCTTGTATCACTAGCAGTGGGTACTGTTGGAGAGACTGTTGGACTCAGAGTATCAGTCACTGTTCTTGTATCACTAGCAGTGGGTACTGTTGGAGAGACTGTTGGACTCAGAGTATCAGTCACTGTTCTTGTATCACTAGCAGTGGGTACTGTTGGAGAGACTGTTGGACTCAGAGTATCAGTGACTGTTCTTGTATCACTAGCAGTGGGTACTGTCGGAGAGACTGTTGGACTCAGAGTATCAGACACAGTCACTGTTCTTGTATCACTAGCAGTGGGTACTGTTGGAGAGACTGTTGGACTCAGAGTATCAGTCACTGTTCTTGTATCACTAGCAGTGGGTACTGTTGGAGAGACTGTTGGACTCAGAGTATCAGTCACTGTTCTTGTATCACTAGCAGTGGGTACTGTTGGAGAGACTGTTGGACTCAGAGTATCAGTCACTGTTCTTGTATCACTAGCAGTGGGTACTGTTGGAGAGACTGTTGGACTCAGAGTATCAGACACAGTGACTGTTCTTGTATCACTAGCAGTGGGTACTGTTGGAGAGACTGTTGGACTCAGAGTATCAGTCACTGTTCTTGTATCACTAGCAGTGGGTACTGTTGGAGAGACTGTTGGACTCAGAGTATCAGTCACTGTTCTTGTATCACTAGCAGTGGGTACTGTCCGAGAGACTGTTGGACTCAGAGTATCAGTCACTGTTCTTGTATCACTAGCAGTGGGTACTGTTGGAGAGACTGTTGGACTCAGAGTATCAGACACTGTTCTTGTATCACTAGCAGTGGGTACTGTCGGAGAGACTGTTGGACTCAGAGTATCAGTCACTGTTCTTGTATCACTAGTAGTGGGTACTGTCGGAGAGACTGTTGGACTCAGAGTATCAGACACAGTGACTGTTCTTGTATCACTAGCAGTGGGTACTGTTGGAGAGACTGTTGGACTCAGAGTATCAGTCACTGTTCTTGTATCACTAGCAGTGGGTACTGTTGGAGAGACTGTTGGACTCAGAGTATCAGTCACTGTTCTTGTATCACTAGCAGTGGGTACTGGTGGAGAGACTGTTGGACTCAGAGTATCAGTCACTGTTCTTGTATCACTAGCAGTGGGTACTGGTGGAGAAACTGTTAGACTCCGAGTATCAGACACAGTCACTGTTCTTGTATCACTAGCAGTGGGTACTGTCGGAGAGACTGTTGGACTCAGAGTATCAGACACAGTGACTGTTCTTGTATCACTAGCAGTGGGTACTGTCGGAGACACTGTTGGACTCAGAGTATCAGACACAGTGACTGTTCTTGTATCACTAGCAGTGGGTACTGTCCGAGAGACTGTTTGACTCAGAGTATCAGACACAGTCACTGTTCTTGTATCACTAGCAGTGGGTACTGTCGGAGAGACTGTTGGACTCAGAGTATCAGTGACTGTTCTTGTATCACTAGCAGTGGGTACTGTTGGAGAGACTGTTGGACTCAGAGTATCAGTCACTGTTCTTGTATCACTAGCAGTGGGTACTGTTGGAGAGACTGTTGGACTCAGAGTATCAGTCACTGTTCTTGTATCACTAGCAGTGGGTACTGTTGGAGAGACTGTTGGACTCAGAGTATCAGTCACTGTGACTGTTCTTGTATCACTAGCAGTGGGTACTGTTGGAGAGACTGTTGGACTCAGAGTATCAGACACTGTTCTTGTATCACTAGCAGTGGGTACTGTCCGAGAGACTGTTGGACTCAGAGTATCAGACACTGTTCTTGTATCACTAGCAGTGGGTACTGTTGGAGAGACTGTTGGACTCAGAGTATCAGTCACTGTTCTTGTATCACTAGCAGTGGGTACTGTTGGAGAGACTGTTGGACTCAGAGTATCAGTCACTGTTCTTGTATCACTAGTAGTGGGTACTGTCGGAGAGACTGTTGGACTCAGAGTATCAGTCACTGTTCTTGTATCACTAGCAGTGGGTACTGTTGGAGAGACTGTTGGACTCAGAGTATCAGACACTGTTCTTGTATCACTAGCAGTGGGTACTGTTGGAGAGACTGTTGGACTCAGAGTATCAGACACAGTGACTGTTCTTGTATCACTAGCAGTGGGTACTGTTGGAGAGACTGTTGGACTCAGAGTATCAGTCACTGTTCTTGTATCACTAGCAGTGGGTACTGTTGGAGAGACTGTTGGACTCAGAGTATCAGACACTGTTCTTGTATCACTAGCAGTGGGTACTGGTGGAGAGACTGTTGGACTCAGAGTATCAGTCACTGTTCTTGTATCACTAGCAGTGGGTACTGTCGGAGAGACTGTTGGACTCAGAGTATCAGTGACTGTTCTTGTATCACTAGCAGTGGGTACTGTTGGAGAGACTGTTGGACTCAGAGTATCAGTCACTGTTCTTGTATCACTAGCGGTGGGTACTGTTGGAGAGACTGTTGGACTCAGAGTATCAGTCACTGTTCTGGTATCACTAGCAGTGGGTACTGTTGGAGAGACTGTTGGACTCAGAGTATCAGTCACTGTTCTTGTATCACTAGCGGTGGGTACTGTTGGAGAGACTGTTGGACTCAGAGTATCAGTCACTGTTCTGGTATCACTAGCAGTGGGTACTGTTGGAGAGACTGTTGGACTCAGAGTATCAGTCACTGTTCTTGTATCACTAGCAGTGGGTACTGTCGGAGAGACTGTTGGACTCAGAGTATCAGTCACTGTTCTTGTATCACTAGCAGTGGGTACTGTGGGAGAGACTGTTGGACTCAGAGTATCAGTCACTGTTCTTGTATCACTAGCAGTGGGTACTGTCGGAGAGACTGTTGGACTCAGAGTATCAGTCACTGTTCTTGTATCACTAGCAGTGGGTACTGTGGGAGAGACTGTTGGACTCAGAGTATCAGTCACTGTTCTTGTATCACTAGCAGTGGGTACTGGTGGAGAGACTGTTGGACTCAGAGTATCAGACACAGTGACTGTTCTTGTATCACTAGCAGTGGGTACTGTCGGAGAGACTGTTGGACTCAGAGTATCAGACACAGTGACTGTTCTTGTATCACTAGCAGTGGGTACTGTTGGAGAGACTGTTGGACTCAGAGTATCAGTCACTGTTCTTGTATCACTAGCAGTGGGTACTGTTGGAGAGACTGTTGGACTCAGAGTATCAGTCACTGTTCTTGTATCACTAGCAGTGGGTACTGTCGGAGAGACTGTTGGACTCAAAGTATCAGACACAGTCACTGTTCTTGTATCACTAGCAGTGGGTACTGTTGGAGAGACTGTTAGACTCCGAGTATCAGACACAGTCACTGTTCTTGTATCACTAGCAGTGGGTACTGTCGGAGAGACTGTTGGACTCAGAGTATCAGACACAGTGACTGTTCTTGTATCACTAGCAGTGGGTACTGTTGGAGAGACTGTTGGACTCAGAGTATCAGTCACTGTTCTTGTATCACTAGCAGTGGGTACTGTCGGAGAGACTGTTTGACTCAAAGTATCAGACACTGTTCTTGTATCACTAGCAGTGGGCACTGTCGGAGAGACTGTTGGACTCAGAGTATCAGTCACTGTTCTTGTATCACTAGCAGTGGGTACTGGTGGAGAGACTGTTGGACTCAGAGTATCAGACACTGTTCTTGTATCACTAGCAGTGGGCACTGTCGGAGAGACTGTTGGACTCAGAGTATCAGTCACTGTTCTTGTATCACTAGCAGTGGGTACTGTCCGAGAGACTGTTGGACTCAAAGTATCAGACACAGTGACTGTTCTTGTATCACTAGCAGTGGGTACTGGTGGAGAGACTGTTGGACTCAGAGTATCAGACACTGTTCTTGTATCACTAGCAGTGGGTACTGTTGGAGAGACTGTTGGACTCAGAGTATCAGTCACTGTTCTTGTATCACTAGCAGTGGGTACTGTCGGAGAGACTGTTGGACTCAGAGTATCAGTCACTGTTCTTGTATCACTAGCAGTGGGTACTGTTGGAGAGACTGTTGGACTCAGAGTATCAGTCACTGTTCTTGTATCACTAGCAGTGGGTACTGGTGGAGAGACTGTTGGACTCAGAGTATCAGACACTGTTCTTGTATCACTAGCAGTGGGTACTGGTGGAGAGACTGTTAGACTCCGAGTATCAGACACTGTTCTTGTATCACTAGCAGTGGGTACTGTTGGAGAGACTGTTGGACTCAGAGTATCAGACACAGTGACTGTTCTTGTATCACTAGCAGTGGGTACTGTCGGAGAGACTGTTGGACTCAGAGTATCAGTCACTGTTCTTGTATCACTAGCAGTGGGTACTGGTGGAGAGACTGTTGGACTCAGAGTATCAGACACAGTGACTGTTCTTGTATCACTAGCAGTGGGTACTGTTGGAGAGACTGTTGGACTCAGAGTATCAGTCACTGTTCTTGTATCACTAGCAGTGGGTACTGGTGGAGAGACTGTTGGACTCAGAGTATCAGTCACTGTTCTTGTATCACTAGCAGTGGGTACTGTCGGAGAGACTGTTGGACTCAGAGTATCAGTCACTGTTCTTGTATCACTAGCAGTGGGTACTGTTGGAGAGACTGTTGGACTCAGAGTATCAGTCACTGTTCTGGTATCACTAGCAGTGGGTACTGTCGGAGAGACTGTTGGACTCAGAGTATCAGACACAGTGACTGTTCTTGTATCACTAGCAGTGGGTACTGTGGGAGAGACTGTTGGACTCAGAGTATCAGTGACTGTTCTTGTATCACTAGCAGTGGGTACTGGTGGAGAGACTGTTGGACTCAGAGTATCAGTCACTGTTCTTGTATCACTAGCAGTGGGTACTGTCGGAGAGACTGTTGGACTCAGAGTATCAGTCACTGTTCTTGTATCACTAGCAGTGGGTACTGTTGGAGAGACTGTTGGACTCAGAGTATCAGACACTGTTCTTGTATCACTAGCAGTGGGTACTGTCGGAGAGACTGTTGGACTCAGAGTATCAGTCACTGTTCTTGTATCACTAGCAGTGGGTACTGTTGGAGAGACTGTTGGACTCAGAGTATCAGACACAGTGACTGTTCTTGTATCACTAGCAGTGGGTACTGTCGGAGAGACTGTTGGACTCAGAGTATCAGTCACTGTTCTTGTATCACTAGCAGTGGGTACTGGTGGAGAGACTGTAGGACTCAGAGTATCAGACACAGTGACTGTTCTTGTATCACTAGCAGTGGGTACTGTTGGAGAGACTGTTGGACTCAGAGTATCAGTGACTGTTCTTGTATCACTAGCAGTGGGTACTGTCCGAGAGACTGTTGGACTCAGAGTATCAGTCACTGTTCTTGTATCACTAGCAGTGGGTACTGTCGGAGAGACTGTTGGACTCAGAGTATCAGTCACTGTTCTTGTATCACTAGCAGTGGGTACTGTTGGAGAGACTGTTGGACTCAGAGTATCAGTCACTGTTCTTGTATCACTAGCAGTGGGTACTGTCGGAGAGACTGTTGGACTCAGAGTATCAGTGACTGTTCTTGTATCACTAGCAGTGGGTACTGTTGGAGAGACTGTTGGACTCAGAGTATCAGTCACTGTTCTTGTATCACTAGCAGTGGGTACTGTTGGAGAGACTGTTGGACTCATAGTATCAGTCACTGTTCTTGTATCACTAGCAGTGGGTACTGTTGGAGAGACTGTTGGACTCAGAGTATCAGTCACTGTTCTTGTATCACTAGCAGTGGGTACTGTGGGAGAGACTGTTGGACTCAGAGTATCAGTCACTGTTCTTGTATCACTAGCAGTGGGTACTGTCGGAGAGACTGTTGGACTCAGAGTATCAGTCACTGTTCTTGTATCACTAGCAGTGGGTACTGTCGGAGAGACTGTTGGACTCAGAGTATCAGTCACTGTTCTTGTATCACTAGCAGTGGGTACTGTCGGAGAGACTGTTGGACTCAGAGTATCAGTGACTGTTCTTGTATCACTAGCAGTGGGTACTGTTGGAGAGACTGTTGGACTCAGAGTATCAGTCACTGTTCTTGTATCACTAGCAGTGGGTACTGTTGGAGAGACTGTTGGACTCAGAGTATCAGTGACTGTTCTTGTATCACTAGCAGTGGGTACTGTCCGAGAGACTGTTGGACTCAGAGTATCAGTGACTGTTCTTGTATCACTAGCAGTGGGTACTGGTGGAGAGACTGTTGGACTCAGAGTATCAGACACTGTTCTTGTATCACTAGCAGTGGGTACTGTTGGAGAGACTGTTGGACTCAGAGTATCAGTCACTGTTCTTGTATCACTAGCAGTGGGTACTGTCCGAGAGACTGTTGGACTCAAAGTATCAGACACAGTGACTGTTCTTGTATCACTAGCAGTGGGTACTGGTGGAGAGACTGTTGGACTCAGAGTATCAGACACTGTTCTTGTATCACTAGCAGTGGGTACTGTTGGAGAGACTGTTGGACTCAGAGTATCAGTCACTGTTCTTGTATCACTAGCAGTGGGTACTGTTGGAGAGACTGTTAGACTCCGAGTATCAGACACTGTTCTTGTATCACTAGCAGTGGGTACTGTTGGAGAGACTGTTGGACTCAGAGTATCAGACACAGTGACTGTTCTTGTATCACTAGCAGTGGGTACTGTCGGAGAGACTGTTGGACTCAGAGTATCAGTCACTGTTCTTGTATCACTAGCAGTGGGTACTGGTGGAGAGACTGTTGGACTCAGAGTATCAGACACAGTGACTGTTCTTGTATCACTAGCAGTGGGTACTGTTGGAGAGACTGTTGGACTCAGAGTATCAGTCACTGTTCTTGTATCACTAGCAGTGGGTACTGGTGGAGAGACTGTTGGACTCAGAGTATCAGTCACTGTTCTTGTATCACTAGCAGTGGGTACTGTCGGAGAGACTGTTGGACTCAGAGTATCAGTCACTGTTCTTGTATCACTAGCAGTGGGTACTGTTGGAGAGACTGTTGGACTCAGAGTATCAGTCACTGTTCTTGTATCACTAGCAGTGGGTACTGTCGGAGAGACTGTTGGACTCAGAGTATCAGACACAGTGACTGTTCTTGTATCACTAGCAGTGGGTACTGTGGGAGAGACTGTTGGACTCAGAGTATCAG
>OZ026564.1:4553722-4561222 GCA_964020155.1 Chondrilla cf. caribensis | reverse complement strand
ACACACACACACACACACACACACACACAGTACACACAGTACATACTTAAAATGGTACCAATGAATACTACATCAATTGCGACTGTGGTGTTAGTCTTTGGGAGTGACCCCTCCACTTTGATTAACACAGTAAAGTTCATGCTGCCTTCTGTCACATTCACTGTGGTGTTGACAACCGTGATTGTGATTCCTACACAGGGTAAAACAGTCATGTGATGATTACATGATGGTCCCATGATGATCACATGCTGATCACATGATGGTCACATGATGATTACATGATGTCCCATGATCACATGCTGATCACATGATGGTCACAAGATGGTCACATGATCCAACATGTTCGTACAGCATCCACAGTACGCATGTGCACACGGACAATACTCTTCATCATCGAGATGCTATGATAGATTGTGGACATTAGCAATGTGATTCAGACTCACTATCATCATCTTCAATTATCACCCGGCTGACATTACTTCGTCCAATGATAGTTTTCTCAGTCACTGGTGTTAAGCATAGTTGAAATTCCTCGGTAGGCTCCTCCTCCTGGTCGTCAATGGTAACCAGATCGGAGAAACAAACAACTTCAACGGATGTGTTGAATATGATCTCCTTTGACAATTCAGAAAAGTCTTCACCAGCTACAAAGGCAAGGAAGAGTCACAATCACACTCTATGTACTTACAGTAATTATTGTACACAGGTACTACATATACATACTACATAACAACCAGCTGGAATTGTGCAAACCAGCTGAAACTGTGTTCAACCAGCTGAAATTGTGTTTGACCAGCTGAAAATGTGTTTGCCCAGCTGAAATTGTGTTTGACCAGCTGAAAATGTGTTTGCCCAGCTGAAATTGTGTTTGACCAGCTGAAAATGTGTTTGACCAGTTGAAACTGTGTTTGATCAGCTGAAACTGTAAAAACCAGCTGAAACTGTACAAACCAGCTGAAATAGTAGTCCTTCACGTGTGTACACCCCAATAGGTAACTCACCAGTTGCTAAGTCATATTCAGTGTTCTCAGCGAGACAGGTTTCAACAAGGACAACCACATCACTCTGGTGCAGCCCATCCTTCTGGAGACACACCTCCTCAGTGTCCCCCTCGGTTACATGTATACTGGTTGTAATGAAGTCCACAAGTACAACTGCACAGGAGAGAATATATGTGGAAGGGAGTATGGTGAGGGGGAGTGAGGTGAGGGGGAGTGATGAGAGAGTGTGATGAGGGAGTGGGCGGGGGGAGTGTGATGAGGGGGAGTGAGGTGAGGGGGAGTGAGGTGAGGGTGGGTGTGGTGAGGGGTGGTGTTGGTAGTATGGTAAGTGGGAGTGTGGTGAGTGTTAGTATGGTGAGTGGAAGTGTGGTGAGGGAGTGTGGTGCGGGGGAGTGTGGCGAGGGGGAGTGAGGTGAGGGTGGGTGTGGTGAGGGGTGGTGTTGGTAGTATGGTTTGTGGGAGTGTGGTACTGAGAATGTGATCAAGGTGAGTGTGGTGAGGGGTGGTTAGTATGATGAGTGGAAGTGTGGTGAGTGTGAGTGTGGTGGTAGAGTGTGGTGAGAGGGAGTGTGGTGATGGTTAGTATGGTGTTGGAGTGTGGTGAGGATAGTGTTGTGAAGGGCAATGTGGTGAAGGTGAAATAAGAACAAGAGAAGTGTATAGACAAAATTTAATAAATATGAACACACCACACACACACACACACACACGCACGCACACACACACACACACACACACACATGCACACACACACACACACACACACACACACACACAGAGAGAGAGAGAGAGAGAGAGAGAGCACACTCACAATCATCATCAATGATGGTTACAACTGCTCTGTTCTTTGGGCCGATGATCACCTTTTTCGTTGCGGATGTGATGCAGACACCGAACACCTCCATCTCCTCAACCAACCTGTCATCCACTATCGTAACAGGCTCACACTTCCTATACTCGCTTGGTTTGAAGGGGACCGTAACCTGCAAAGAACTGAAGTTGTAGTCCATGCCAACTCGACCCATCCCTGTCGCTGTTTCCTTATCAGTGAGATGATCGCAAACCACAAGTATTGCTTCGTCAGTGAAGAGCGATTCTCCAGTTTTGACGAGACACAAAGATATCGTCTTGTCGCTTTCATTGACAGATAATTCCGTCTTCTCAAACTCAATGACAACAGCTACAGACAAAGAAGAAGGAACATCAACAAGATTACAACCTTATCTCACACAAACACACACACACACACACACACACACACACACACACAAACAAACATATACACACTAACAAACATCTACACACACACACCATCATCGTCGAGAATGGATATTTGACTCTGGCAGGAAGCTGTAACTAGTGGATTTCCAACTCCTCCAACAACTATACTCAGAGCAATATTGAAGATTTCCGTCTGTTCACTGAGATTGTCATCAATGATCATAGTTGAGATGTTTATTCCTGTTGATCCAATGGGGATAGTTATGTTTCTATGGATACTCTGATAGTCAGATCCAGCTGCAGAAGAATGGAGTGATAAAAGTATTGTAAATGATTGAGAAAGTTCTTGCAGAGGTGAAAATGTATGTGTTATCACCATTGACAAACACACACACACACACACACACACACACACACACACACACACACACACACACACACACATGCACACACACACACAAGCACACACACAAACACACACACACAAACACACACACACACACACACACACACACACACCACACACACGCACACACACACACATGCACACACACACACAAGCACACACACAACACACACACACAAACACACACACACACACACAAGCACACACACAAACACACACACAAACACACACACACACACAAGCACACACACAAACACACACACAAACACACACACACAAACACACACACACACAAACACACACAAACACACACACACACACACAAAGTGAATGAACATGTGTACTCACAACTGGCACTGACATCCACAGTTTTGACTTCCAGTACAATTTCAGATTTAAGTGTGCCCGCAATGAAAATGGGAATTTGAACCTCTCCAACATCCTCCATCACATTGATGAATGGCAAAGAGCAAGATACGTTGATAACTAAAGAAACACAGAAACACTAGTGAAGGGATGTAATAAGATCAATACGACACACTAGTGAAAGAATGTAATAAGATCAATACTACACACTAGTGGGGGATGCAATAAGATCAATACAACACACTAGTAAATTGGATAGTACAGGAGCAATAAACTCTTTTTTTACTCTTATTGACATATGGACAACATGATGTGCACATTTCTGTATATTGTACATGACATCAAGGTGTACATATTGTACAGGACATCGAGATGTACATATTGTACGTGACATCGAGGTGTACATATTGTACTTGACATCAAGGTGTACATATTGTACGTGACATCGAGGTGTACATATTGTACATGACATCAAGGTGTACATATTGTACATGACATTGTGGTGTCTACATTGTACATGACATTGTGGTGTGTATATTGTACATGACATTGAGGTGTGTAGAGTTGTACAGTATCATAGTAGCTTACGATCGTCGTCAAGGATGATGATAGTTGTTACATCTTGTACAATCACCGATCGCACGTCATTCTTCACGAGACAGATGTGAAATTCTTCATCCAATTCTCCATTTCCGTCATCAATAATATCAGCCGTCACACATTTTCTACGATCACTGGGGGAATAAGTGAGGACTTCCGAAGAGAAGGTATAGTCTTCGTCAACTAAAGGAAAAAACAGCAGAAAGCCTCATTGCTGAATCATGTCAAATAGGTTTCACGGCATGTGTGGACTCTCCAGTTCGCCACTGTAAGCGTAGGAGGGGGACTCACCCACTGCCTTATCCCTTCCGGTATTGAGGGAGGAGTCATCACAGCCCATCACCAACACTGTTATGTTGACGGTGGACTCGCCCACCAGATCCACGCATATGTTGGCCACAGTTTGGTTGCCCTCGACAACCGTGATGAATCTTTCAACCATTGTAAATGTAACAACTACATTTATGAAAAAGGAGGATTCAGTATGGTATCTGAGGTTGTATGTGTGTGTGTGTGTGTGTGTGTGTGTGTGTGTGTGTGTGTGTGTGTGTGTGTGTGTGTGTGTGTATGTGTGTGTGTGTGTGTGTGTGTGTGGTGTGTAGTGTGTGTGCCGTGTATGTGTGTGTGTTTGTGTGTGTGTGTGTATGTGTGTGTGTGTGTGTGTGTGTGTGTGTGTGTGTGTGTGTGTGTGTATGTGCATGTGCGGTGTGTAGTGTGTGTGCCGTGTATGTGTGTGTATTTGTGTGTGTATGCATGCATGTTGGAGCGTGTCTTCCTACAAGCACAAACACACCATCATCGTCCACAATGCTGACAGTCACTGAATCGTTGGTTCCAATCTCAACATTGACATCCTCAGACGTCACACACACCCCAAAAACCTCGCTCTCCTCAACAATCTTATCATCCAATACAGTCACATTCATGCACCGACGATTCTCGCTAGGTTGGAAAGTTACTTCAATGTTCAAGGATACCTCACTAAAGTCCTGGTCGGGGGTGGCAGGTGAGTGAGCTTGGAGAATCTTTGGGCACGATAACACTTCTGCCGATGTTTCGACATTTGCCAAGCCAATCTTCATCAAGCAGACTTCAAAGACAAGAACATCTTCATTCACTGTTACACGTGTCTTGTCAAATTCAACAATGACATCTGTGGATCAATGGTATGTGTATGATATCAAAAGTGTACACCCACCCATATACACACAAACCACTAACACCCACACATACACACAAGTACGTAGTACACACACACAGACACACAGACCCACACACACACACACACACACACACACACACACACACACACACACACACACACACACACACACACACATGCAGACACACTTACTATCGTCATCCACAATAGTGACTTCTGTTGTAATAGTGGGTGTTCTTGTAGTAGTGGTGACCACACCCACTTCGGTGACATCATCAATGGTGATAGAAACAGTAAATGTTTCATCAGCCTCCACAATTTTATCATCACGAATGATAACTTCGAATTGTACAGAAGTCTCACCAGGTGGGATTGTTACCGTAGTTGTCACGGGAACGAAGTCTACAGCTAATCAATAAGAAATCAGGCAAACACATGTCAATACAAATACATATGATCTAATGTAGCTTACTTGCACAATATATGGATAATCTTACATAATACTTAGGGAGTCTTATGCAATACTTAGGTAATCTTATGCAATTCTTATGGGACCTTGTGTAATACTTCAATGATCTTACGTAATACTCAAAGGTTGAAAATACAGATGGCCCAATGAAAAAAGGGACAACTTCTAATCCCAAAGTGTCCTCACTAGAGAGGTTACACTACACAGGACCCCCAACACTGGTTCCAAGGTGTCCTCACTAGAGAGGTTACACTACACAGGACCCCCAACACTGGTTCCAATGTGTCCTCACTAGAGAGGTTACACTACACAGGGACCCCAACACTGGTTCAAAGGTGTCCTTACTGGAGAGGTTACACTACCTTATGAACTCACCATCGTTAGCAGTTCCGTTGACCGTTGTGACTAAGAGTGTTATGGGAAATATACTGACCCCACCCACTGTCGTTATCACCACGGTAACACGTCCATCATTTTCAATTATTGTAGTAGCATTGACAACATCAATAACGATAGCTACACAATGGACATGAGGAGAGTTCACACACACACACACACACACACACACACACACACACACACACACACACACACACACACAGTCTCACAAACAGACACACACACACACACACACACACACACACACACACACACACACACACACACACACACACACACTGACCATCATCATCTTCTATGACAACTGTAGTCACATTATGCATCCCAATGATGGTTTTCTCTCCTTCTATCACTTCCAGACACAAATCGAAGCTCTCCACAGGTTCGTTCATATCATCTGATAAAATCGACACTCTATACACTTGCTGATTGACACCCATCGTGAACGTGATATCAGATGGTTCAGACTTGAAGTCGACATTAGCTGTGGGAATTAAAATACATGGATAATAGTTTAGTACATTCTAATGCAGTGTGTGTGTGTGTGTGTGTGTGTGTGTGTGTGTAGCATGCGTGTGTGTGTGTGTGTGTGTGTGTGTGTGTGTGTGTGTGTGTGTGTGTGTGTGTGTGTGTGTATGTAGCATGCATGTGTGTGTGTGTGTGTGTGCGTGTGTGTGTAGTGCGCTATGTGTTCATGTGTGCATGTGTGTGTGTGTGTGTGCAAATGCATAAGCATATCAGTGCATGCATGCACATACATACATACATACATCAACAGTACATAATCTAAAAAATATTCATTTTTTGTTCATCACACAAAGACACAACTACACACAATGCATAACTGTTTGTTGTAATTGTTAATTGTTATCATTGGATGATTCAAGTTTTTCACACACACACACACACACACACACACAAACCTGTAGCGGGTGAGTATTGGGACCCTGTTGTCTGACAAAGGACCACTCTAATGCTGACGGGCACCACCTGTCGGCCTCTCTTGATAACATAGATGTCAACTGTGATGTTTGACTCCTCAACACGAGTCTCTCTGTCTCGAAATCCAACAATTATACCTAGATGTGTTGTGTACGCAGAAGGGCGAGGTGATAATAAGGTTGTGAAAACAACAAACAAACAATGATTCCAGGATACAAGATAAGCTTTGAATAATATTGATTGTACATCAAACTGTAATCTTGGACAAATAACAAACAACTCACCTTAAGAACAATCAATTATTGTAAGCAGATGTTAACTTCCAAAAAACAACATCTTACAAGATAAACAACAACAACAATAGACAACAACAACTCACTATCATCGTCCACAATAGTGACAGTCGTTGTGTTAACTGGTCCGATAATCACAGTCTCCTCGATCTGATCAAGACACAGTCCAAATATCTCCACATCCTCTACAACGACATCGTCTGTTATCCGAACATCAACACAAGACTCAGATTCATCTGGTTCAAAGGTCGCCATCAGTTGGAGGGAGGCATAGTCCCCACTAAAAGGACCAGGCTCCTCGTTCTCTCGTGCCATTTGAAAACCTTGTACAGTTCTATCACACGTTGTCACGGAAACTGATGATTGTAGAGTTGTTTCTCCTCTCTTTATCAGACAAACCATCAAACGTTTTTCATCTTCAGATACCATCAACATTGAGTCGCTGAATTCAACAATCACATCTGGGATCAAACAAATAAGCATTAGATATCAATTTTCACATCGATATTAGCCTAAATCAAATGATATCAACTGGTATCAACAGCTCTTGTAAAAGAGCAAAATTTGCCACAAAGCTATCGTTTTACTGAACACTCACTAATCTAACACTCACTGTCATCGTCAAGTATGTTCACTTGTGC
>OZ026564.1:4543722-4546222 GCA_964020155.1 Chondrilla cf. caribensis | reverse complement strand
TTGATGTATGTTCCCACAGCGTTATGTGCTTGTTTACTCGCCTTAACAAAATTTGTGTTGTTTGTTTACCTCTCCTAATATAGTTTTATATGTTTGTTTATTACTCCTGGCACAGTTCATATTGGACATGCATGTACTTCTCCCCACATAGTTCATGTTATTGTTTACTCCTTCTTAGAAAATAATTATGTTGTTTGTTTACATCTCTTTACATGGTTTCACATGTTCGTTTACTAATCTTAACACAGTTCAACAATCGACACATGTGAACCCTCCGCATACATGTACATACGTACCATGCAGCTGCTAATGTGATATTGAATGATGTTTGATAAGGATCATTATGATAAGGATTGATGTACATAGATGAATCAGATCTGAACTCATCAGTGTGATTATTGCTATTAAGATTATTCAGGTATAGCTTGGCCTGGATAAGTAAGACCTCTGGGGACACCTGAGTGAATTATATATGTATAATTATCAGGGATCAATTTCGAAAAAGGAGCTAGTACATCCATTGAACTTCTTCAGAGATTGGAGCGATGCATATTTGGCTGAATGCACAGTTTATGTGTACTGTGTGCATGTAGACACACATGTGTGCATATGTGCACACATATGCATATATGCACACCACACACACACACACACACACACACACACACACACACACACACACACACACACACACACACACACAAACGAACACACACACACAAACAAATGAACACACACAGACAAACAAACACACAAACAAACACAGTAACAGACAAACAAACAAACACACACACACACACACACACACACACACACACACGCACGCACACACACACACACACACACACACACACACACACACACACACACACACACACACACACACACACACACACACACACACGCACACACACACGCACGCGCACACACACACACACACACACACACACAAACACACACACACACACGCACGCACACACACACACACACACACACACACACACACACACACACACACACACACACACACACACGCACGCACACACACACACACACACACACACACACACACACACACACACACACACACACACACACACACACACACACACACACCACTCACAGTCATTGTCCAGGATACCCACAGTGGCAACATCAGGATCTTGAGTCAACAGGTCCATCTCAAACTGCGTTGACTTCAGAATGACCACAATGAAGGTCTCCGGAGGCTCCAGGATATCGTCATCGATGATCTTGATCTCAGCGTATGTGGAATACACGTCGCCAGGTTGGAATGTGAGTTTGTGAGGGGGGTCTTCGAAGTCGAGACCATCTAATGCGAAGGGAAAAGACACAACATCGATCACTAACGTACATGATGAGAGTCCAGCTGTTTGCAAACAGCACATCACCACATACGTGATGAGAAGCAAGCTGATCAGAAACAAAACACATGATAAAAGATCAGCTGATCGTGAATAACTCAAAGTCATGTGTATGATTTTAGGTCAGTTGATCGTAAACAACACAATATTACAACTTACATGATATGAGGCTAGCTGACATACAGTGCAAACAACCCATAGCATACAAAAACATACATACGTAGCTGGGAACATTATATTGTACATGTTGGTATGCATAATGTATCACATATGGCCTGCATTAGTTGGTACAGAGGCGGCCATTTTCGGATCTGTAATATATTCAAAATGGCGGACTATTAACCAGAGAGACCATACTCACCCAGTTGCTAGGTAACCTAGGATAATGTAATTAAGAGTCAACTATGTTGTCCCATATCACATGCATATGTGTAGCTATGCAGTAACTATAGTAACACCACTATCAACGATAACCAACAATATATAATTGAGACCAATTACATTGATATTTAACAATGCATGGAAAATATTTGATGCACACCACACACAGTGGAACCCTGTTGAAGGACACTCTGGGACATGGTGGAAATTACCTCCATACAAAGGACACTTCTTGAAGCATCACAGACTGTTTGATAGCAATTTTATGTAACTGAAGCAAGGACAACCTCTCTACAGTGGACAACCTCTCTACAGTGGACAACCTCTCTACAGTGGGAACCTCCCTACAGTGGACAACCTCCCTACAGTGGACATCCTCTCTACAGTGGACAACCTCTCTACAGTGGACAACCTCTCAACAGTGGACAACCTCCCTACAGTGGACAACCTCTCTACAGTGGACAACCTCTCTACAGTGGACAACCTCCCTACAGTGGACAACCTTCCTACAGTGGACAACCTCTCTACAGTGGACAATCTCTCTACAGTGGACAACCTTCCTACAGTGGACAACCTCCCTACAGTGGACAACCTCTCTACAGTGGGCAACCTCTCTACAGTGGACACTGGTATGGGCATGTATTCCTTTACGGAGGCCTCCTTTCCTCTATGCGAGTGGTATGCATGATATCAAGCGCAACATAACACCGTGTGCCGGCCTCACTCGTTGAAAC
>OZ026564.1:4506222-4526222 GCA_964020155.1 Chondrilla cf. caribensis | reverse complement strand
GCGACGTCGACTGGGACCTGATAGACGCAGACGTGGTGTGTAAGGAACTGGGCTACCATTACGCGATATCTGCGGTCAGCGGGGCGTATTTCGGCCAGGGAATGCTCTCGGTATGGCGGGGAGCTAACTGCACTGGAGGAGAGAGCAGCATTACTGCATGCCAACCCGCTGTGGGCGCATTCTGCCTGCACTCCATGGATGCAGGAGTCGTGTGCTCCACTTCAGGTACGTGTAGGGGATTGAACCGGACTACTACAGTACTAGTATTAACTTCGCAACATTTTTATAATGTGTATATTATGTATGTATGTGTATATTATGTCTATATACCTACATACGTCCGTACTCTGGTGCCATGGATACTCTAAATACCCGTTGGTAGAACTTATATGAACAGCCACCTCCCTAGGATGGTCACCTGTATAGTACATTGGGACCTGTATGAACACCAACCTCCCTAGGATGGTCACCTGTATAGTACAGTGGGACCTGTATGAACAGCCACCTCCCTAGGATGGTCACCTGTATAGTACATTGGGACCTGTATGAACACCAACCTCCCTAGGATGGTCACCTGTATAGTACAGTGGGACCTGTATGAACAGCCACCTCCCTAGGATGGTCACCTGTATAGTACAGTGGGAGCTGTATGAACAACCACCTCCCTAGGATGGTCACCTGTATAGTACAGTGGGACCTGTATGAACAGCCACCTCCCTAGGATGGTCACCTGTATGAACAGCCACCTCCCTAGGATGGTCACCTGTATAGTACAGTGGGACCTGTATGACAGCCACCTCCCTAGGATGGTCACCTGTATAGTACAGTGGGACCTGTATGAACAGCCACCTCCCTAGGATGGTCACCTGTATAGTACAGTGAGACCTGTATGAACAGCCACCTCCCTAGGATGGTCACCTGTATAGTACAGTGGGACCTGTATGAACAGCCACCTCCCTAGGATGGTCACCTGTATAGTACAGTTGGACCTGTATGAACAGCCACCTCCCTAGTATGGTGATCTGTCTGAAGTCAAAAACCATTTTATCTGCCGTGTTCTACCATACACCTTGCTATTGCAGCCACTTGTCTAATCCAGGCAAGGGCAAGGTCCTGTAGGTGACCACATTAGACAGGTCCCACTGTACATGAGGTCCCATAGTTGACCACATTAGACAGGTCCCACTGTACATGAGGTCCCATAGGTGACCACATTAGACAGGTTCCACTGTACATGAGGTCCCATAGGTGACCACATTAGACAGGTCCCACTGTACATGAGGTCCCACAGGTGACCACATTAGACAGGTCCCACTGTACATGAGGTCCCACAGGTGACCACATTAGACAGGTCCCACTGTACATGAGGTCCCATAGGTGACCACATTAGACAGGCTCCACTGTACATGAGGTCCCACAGGTGACCACATTAGACAGGTCCCACTGTACATGAGGTCCCATAGGTGACCACATTAGACAGGTCCCACTGTACATGAGGTCCCATAGGTGACCACATTAGACAGGTCCCACTGTACATGAGGTCCCACAGGTGACCACATTAGACAGGTTCCACTGTACATGAGGTCCCATAGGTGACCACATTAGACAGGTTCCACTGTACATGAGGTCCCACAGGTGACCACATTAGACAGGTCCCACTGTACATGAGGTCCCATAGGTGACCACATTAGACAGGTCCCACTGTACATGAGGTCCCATAGGTGACCACATTAGACTGTCTCCACAATACTCACAGAAAAGCTCAGATTGTGAATTCTTGTTAATCCACCACAATTCATGTGGGGAAAATGTGAACAATTATATAAATCATGATAAAATGTACAAATGAAATTGTCCATGGAAATAATAGCAGATAAACGAGTATGGTGGAGAAAGTGGAGGTAGATTTACCAAACATTTACTATTAATTTGTCTTAGTACTGCGTATGTGAAGTATGGTGAGTCTACCTTCACAGCAATGTGGCTTTTTCCCTGTTTGCTGCAGTCTTAAGTGATGGATCCCTCAGGCTGGCTGATGGTGGATCCAAACCTTACAGCGGACGACTGGAAGTGTACTACAACGGGAGATGGGGGACCATCTGCAACGACTTCTGGGAGAGGATTGACGGGACCATTGCCTGCAACCAACTCGGCTTTGAGGGATTCACTGACTACCTGGCCCCCTTTCCACAAGGGGGTGTTGACCAGCCCATTCTCCTGGACAACGTAAAGTGCTTTGGTTACGAGCCATCGTTGAGCCAGTGTTCTCACAAAGGGTTCGGAAACCACAATTGCAACCACACTACAGACGTTGGGATTGAGTGTACGAGAGGTACGTGTGATAGTCTAGTATAGCCAGACATTATTCCTCCATTTGTTTATTGTGCAACTACTTAGTTGAGATATAACTCCAACCACACTACAAATGTTGGAGTTGAGTGTATCAGAGGTCAGTGTGATGATAGTCTAGCATAGCCAGACCTTATTCCTCCATTTTATCATTGCGCAATTATTTTGCCAGGATATATCTGGTGGGAGAAGGGGTGGCTAAATGAGTGGTCTATATGATAGTGGTGTGTTCACCCTATCCCTGTATCGCCCAGTATTACATGTCCCCAGGTGACATGTAACAAGTGTCCTTGGATATGTATGGATAGTATTGACCCATGGAAAACATCTTTAGATATCAAATTCCTCAACTTCAAAGACAGCACAGACACGAGTTCGTATCTGTAGCAAAGTGCTGAGTGCGCTCAAGGCTATTGATTCCACTTTGCTCTGACATTGCAAGTTATCTGATTTCACCTTTGTACCTGTCAGCACATCATCTTGCCGGTACACGTGTTCACCCTTGTCTGTTCTCATGTAGTGGGTGGAGCTTCTGGACTCTACAGGCTAGTTGGTGGGCGTGGAGTGTACGAAGGTCGGATTGAGGTCAACCGGGATGGAATTTGGCACACGCTGTGTGGGGCCACTTGGGACATCAATGATGCTGATGTCCTCTGCTTTGAACTTGGTATGGACTATGCAATATCGGCAGTAATCGGAGCAGGTTTTGGACAGGGCAGTGGTCCAGTTTGGGAGGTGTACATGAACTGCAAAGGGAGGGAGAGTAGTCTACAGAACTGCCCACACTCCACCATCTCCAGCTGTTCTCACGAACAAGATGCTGGCATCATCTGTGCTGATTCCAGTGAGTCCTGTTGAATCATTGTTGAGACTGCACACATATTGTGTAGTTTGCAATGCAATAGAGCTACAACCTACTTTACTCAAGCTCCAAGGGACCTCACATGTACTTTGCATCTCCCAGCAGCCCTCTAGCATACAACTGAACACCTAACTTGTGTGTGTGTGTGTGTGCGTGCGTACGCGCATGTGTGTGTTTGTGTGTGTGCGTGTGCATGTCTGTGTGCATGTGTGTAGTGTGTGTGTGTAGTGTGTGTGTGTGTGTGTGTGTGTGTGTGTGTGTGTGTGTGTGTGTGTGTGTACGTATAGTGCTAATTCTGACCAAAAGACAAAGTTGAAATTTTTGGTATGTTTGCAGTATGTGGGCTAGGGTTATCCTCCATCTAGATGATTTACACATGTCGGGATTGCTTCACAGAGAAAATCGGCAACAATTACAACATGTGTGAGCTTGAAGTATCCCGAGCGGGCAAAATGTTGCTGATATCTTTGCGGAAACGATCCTGACATGAGTGAATCGTCCAAATAGAAGACTGCTTGTCTCCACATCTAACTAGAGACCAACCTGCAGTACCTGGTCAAGCGTTGCTGTACGTATGTCCAGTATAGAATGGAACCTCGATAATCCGACATTCTTTGAGGAAACAATTCCCACATGTCAGATTACATATGTTTCGTGGTATAGTTTACAATGACGGAAGTGTCTTGGCTGTGGTCAGACTGTGCAGGATGTTGGATTAAGGAGACACCACCTAGTACGTACAACTGGACGACCTTTGTAACCTGATGTGGTGTCCATTCGCCAATCGGGGTCAAATAGACTAAGTTGCTATGCCCAGCTTGATGAACTTCTTAACATAACATTTCAGAGTTCACTGGTTAGATGGCTCTCCCTCGTCCTCCCACATGGGGATGAATGTTTGTAACATAATAAGGTCTAACAACCACCTTCGCTATGCACACATACCTGTTTACTTCAGGTTGGCAAAACCTTAACCTTTGTGGTGGGTTTCCTAGCAAACCTTTTGTTTTTTGATGTGTAATCCTATAGCAAAGTCTCCATTCTGTGATGGCTTTTCCTAATAAAAGCTTTTTCTTTCCTCACAAAGCCTATATTCTCCGATGTTTTTTTTCCTAATAGAAGCTTGTGTTTATGATAGTTGATCCTAGCAAATGTTCCATTTTGTGATAGTATTCCGTGACATTTCGATCCTGGCATTGTCCGTCTGTCTTAGGATGTTCATGAAGACAATATTAGTTCATTATCTAAACACAAACAACACATTACACCAGTGTGATGAGGGTGAAAGCTATATCACGATGACAGGCATCATTATCACGATTATCACCATAATTTACATAGGGACCACCTGTCCTAAGGGACTACTCTATCCAATACATAATCTCAAGTACACTGATGCACCTCTATATGAAGACCACCTGTCCTAAGTGACCACTCTTAAACTATCCAATACATATTCTCAACTACACTGATACACCTCTATATGAAGACCACCTGTCTACAGAGACCACATGTTCTTGGTCCCCTGGGTGGTCTTTACAGACAGGTTCCACTGTACATACATGCATACATCCCAACAGTATGGAATCCATCATGCTGCTGTATTGGAATGTAAGTGGCAGGAGTGTACCTGTCGAACACAACAGGAAGGAAACAAATCGTCATACTGTGTGCACAGTGGAGCATTGATAATCCGACATTGCTCAAGTGACATATAATATGTCAGATTACCAAGGGTGACAAACCATGAAGGTTTGGTAGTGTGGTCGATGACGATAGGTGTGCCACAATTGTGGTCACTCCAAGAAGCTAGCCATTGGCTCGTGGAGATGTGGTCTGGTTTCAGACAATTTTTATAATGCACTCTACGTGTGACTGTCGAATGTATGTGTTCCAGAATGCATCGTTTTAAGGAGTGCATTTGTTGGGAAATCCTTTCGGATTCAGGAGCGTTTAAGGAGTGCATTTGTTGGGAAAGTCCTTTCGGATTCAGGAGCGTTTAAGGAGTGCATTGGTTGGCTTGTAGAGAACGCGGTCAGATTATGGGCATACCACACGTGGTTGTGTGTGCAGATATGATGTGTTGTGTTTTTGTTCCCATCGGCCATGTGCACTGTATGTGCACAGGTGTGCATGTATCGCATTTGTACAGCCAGACCAGAATGTTATATCGCACTCAATCCCAACAAATCACAATTATGCCGCATCGCAAAGATGGTCAGATTATGGAGGTGTCTTCTGTGATGTGGTAATCGAATCCGATCTGCATGTACCAACATGGTATGCCATGTGATACCATGTACACGAGTACAAATGATTGTTGAAGACTTCTTCCACTTTCAGAGTTGACATGTCCAGCAGAACATAGTGATGTGTTTATTAAATAAACTTTATTACATAAACTTTGTATACAGATGGTGTGAATTGCTTAATACGTAAGCTGGTTAGTACACACTCCTGGTTAGTACTCACTCCTAGCTGGTTAGTAAACACTCATGGTTAGTACATACTCCTGGTTAGTACACACTCCTGGTTAGTACACACTTCTGGTTAGCACACACTCCTAGCTGGTTGGTAAACACTCATGGTTAGCACATACTCCTGGTTAGTACACACTCCTGGTTAGTACACACTTCTGGTTAGCACACACTCCTGGTTAGTACACACTCCTGGTTAGCACACACTCCTGGTTAGTACACACTCCTGGTTAGTACACACTTCTGGTTAGCACACACTCCTGGTTAGTTCACACTCTTGGTTAGTACACACTCCTGGTTAGTACACACTCCTGGTTAGTACACACTCCTGGTTAGTACACACTCCTGGTTAGCACACACTCCTGGTTAGCACACACTCCTGGTTAGTACACACTCCTTGTTAGTACACACTCCTGGTTAGTACACACTCCTGGTTAGTGCACACTCCTGGTTAGTACACACTCCTGATTAATACACACTCCTGGTTAGTACACACTCCCAGTTAGCACGCACTTCACTCAGTCCCTAGCTCATGTACTACATCACCAAGTAAGGAAGTACATACCTCCGATGAAAAATACAACATTTTCTGTCATTCAACAGTCTAAACAAGCCAGTTAGGTTGTATTCACATAGTGTCAAAGCATTTTTTGTTGATTACAGTCAGCCACCTCCACATGCAGTGTTCCTTTCACATTTTGTGATGTGAATTCTTGTAGTTGAGTAGTTTCAGTGTTTGCACTGTCCTCTGCTTATCACTAAGGCAGTTATGGTTGTTTGTATCCTGTGGATGTAGCCTGATGTGAAGAATCCGCCTCTTGTGATGTCCTGACTGTAAGAATGTGACAGGTCATATCATCGCATGTGGGTGTACCCCATCAGCACCTCTGAGTCTACAAGGACAAACAGACATTCTTAGCCTCCGTGTATTTACTTATGTGTTGGCTCCTTACTGTAGGAGTGGGGAACTTGTCAACCATGTGTGTCAGATTTCCCTGGTGGTTTCAACTGTAGTGTCAACTTGCTTTTTAAGCACCTCGAAGGGGAACACAGAATCTGTATTTCTTATCAGAGGTACTTATTATCAGTACTGGTTGACATAGTGTACATGAACTAGGGACTGAGTGAGGTGTGTGTACTGACCAGGAGTGTGTACTAACCAGGAGTGTGTACTAACCAGGAGTGTGTACTAACCAGGAGTGTGCACTAACCAGGAGTGTGTACTAACCTGGAGTGTGTACTAACCAGGAGTGTGCACTAACCAGGAGTGTGTACTAACCGGGAGTGTGTACTAACCAGGAGTGTGCACTAACCACGAGTGTGCACTAACCAGGAGTGTGTGCTAACTGGGAGTGTGTACTACCCAGGAGTCTGTACTAACCAGGAGTGTGTACTAACCATGAGTGTGCACTAACCAGGAGCTAGTGTGTACTAACCAGGAGTGTGTACTAACCAGGAGTGTGTGCTAACCAGGAGTGTGTACTAACCAGGAGTGTGTACTAACCAGGAGTGTGTACTAACCAGGAGATAGTGTGTACTAACCAGGAGATAGTGTGTACTAACCAGGAGATAGTGTGCACTAACCAGGAGATAGTGTGTACTAACCAGGATCGCATAGAAGTACACAAGTACATTGCTCTACTTTAATGTATGCAAGTTTTGTACGTTGAGCAAATGGTACGCCTTCCTGTACATAGATATGCACATAAATGCACTATTGGTGCTGATTGGAACATGTTCCTGCATTTCAACATTGCCTGTCAACAAACATTGTTCTCTAATGTAATATTTGATGTTTCTGCTACTAGTGAGGGATATTTCGAGTAGACAATCAGCTGTACATTATGAAAATACACCCACTTCTCCAGTATTTGTGTCTCTTGTGCGTATATCCTGTGTTTATAGGATAATACAATGACATTTCCTGCTGTGGCAATAAATCAGAAAATCACCATCTCTGTTGCCATGGTGATTCTTGTCAACAAGCATAGGTACTTATTATGACGCTCACCATGGGAGTGGGTACCGTGTGAGGAACACCCGTCCTCTCAAAACAGGTCTGGAATTATTGCTGATGT
This sequence comes from Chondrilla cf. caribensis, assembly GCA_964020155.1. Taxonomy (NCBI): domain Eukaryota; kingdom Metazoa; phylum Porifera; class Demospongiae; order Chondrillida; family Chondrillidae; genus Chondrilla; species Chondrilla cf. caribensis. Next base: position 4,518,456 of record OZ026564.1, on the reverse strand, counting down.
CACTTGTGAGGTCAAAACAAAGTCCTTATTTCAGTCTGAAGTTAAGACCTATACGGGAACAAGAACCATACATACATACATATACTTACCATATATGGGGGGCAAGAACCATATATACACACGTGTATAAGAGATACTGTATGACCAATGAAAGTGTTTACGCCTCTGTAACCCAACATCCTTTTATATCTCACCACGGTCTGAGGTACCGTCATCATTGTAGACTTTACACCCAAGTCATAGACGCTCTAAACTACGTTAGTTTAGAGCGTCTATGTCCAAGTTATCTGAAAACCTTCCGTATTCCTTTGAGATTGTGCTTCACTGGTGGTGAAAATGCACCCCGATTAATCCAGCAACTGGTTTATCTGACACGCTGATTTCAAGGAGAAAAACACTATACATACCACATAGTGCAGTAAACTCCATAATCTGACATGCTGTTTGTTGCCCGAAGAGCACCGTGATCATGACATGGGGTGGTATTGAGTGACCTCTCGTTGACAACTATACCATGAGGACTGCCGTTGTCATACCACTGACGAAGGTAGCAGTCAACTACAGAAACTTTGGTGTAAGTAGAATTTTTTGGCTAGAAATTTCCATTGAACTCATCCACAACAAGGGCCAACCGTAAGCTCCTGTGGTGTCATTAGTGGGGAGGTTAAGCCAAGGTCAGATAACTTCCCTGGCATTCTGTAGCCGGAACGTTATCCCGTTATCAATTTTCCACTGAATTTCTTTCTTGTGTTCAGGCCTCTCTCATGGTTCACTGCGCTTGAACGACGGCGGCTCCACTCTCTACGGAGGACGTTTGGAGGTCTACTATGCGTCAACGTGGGGTACAATCTGTGATGATGAGTGGGACAGTACGGACAGCACTGTGGCTTGTAAGCAACTTGGGTTCGACCACGTGGGAAATCCGGCAGCTGTCTTCCCGAGTGGACCACGTGAACAGCCTATCTGGCTTGACGGGTTGGGTTGCAGTGGGAGTGAATCGCAGTTGATTGACTGTGCACACAATGGAGTTGGAAATGAAAACTGCGAACATAGTGAAGATGTGAAAATAATATGTGCTACTGAAGGTGTGTGTGTGTGTGTGTGTGTGCGTGTGTGTGTGTGTGTGTGTGTGTGTGTATGTGTGGTGTGTGTGTGTGTGTGGTGTGTGTGGGTGTGTGTGGTGTGTGTGTGTGCATTTGTGTATGTGTGTGTGGTGTGTGGTGTGTGTGTATGGTGTGTGTGTGGTGCGTGTGTGGTGCATGTGTGTGGTGTGTGGTGTGTGTGTGTGTGTGTGTGTGTGTGTGTGTGTGTGTGTGTGTGTGTGTGTGTGTGTGTGTGTCTACCTGTGTATGATGACACCAACAGTTTCAGAGTATTTTCTGTATATTGTTCTATTTGTTCACAGATCCAACCATGATTGTCATTATTGCTGCATCGGCTGGTGGAGCTGGTCTACTTGTTCTATGTATCTTGTTAACTTTTTGCTGTGTTTGTTGTTGTTGTTGTTGTTGTAACGGACGTTACAGGAGCAAACAGAGACGTAAGGATGAGAATTACAGACGCAGACGGCATCCAGAAGTAGACGAACCTTCAAGGTTTTCAGTCAGAAAGAGTACAATAAGCAACAAAGATACCATGAGCTATCCGAGCCTACAACCCACCGAGACGTCCTGTCATATACCAGTGGAGCCCCCACCTTATCCTGGGCTTTCACGCACTTCAACTAACTTTGCATGAACTTCAGATAAAACCATGTTATCCATAATCTGTGTTCCCCATATAACCCTCAACTGCTGTGTTTTATTATAACTTATGATCTTTTCTTTTCAAGAATTTGTAAAAGACAAGAATGCTGTTTTTATATAATATGTTGTTTGCATGTGTGTGTTTGCAGGATTCAGTTTGCAGGTTATCATGTATATTCATAATGACATAAGCCGCGAAAAAGGTGCACATGGTAACATCATCAATTTCAATCACGATTCAAAATATGAATGTAATACGATCACAAATAGAATACTGTACTTGAATGAGATTAATGATTGGAATGGCTGCCGGCATTTATACTGATTCACAATGGGATATACAGTCTGACACCACGTGTGTAATTATAATGATTAAATAATTTAGAATAATTAATTAATGTCGTTGATGTCAGTTCATGCTTTTTAATCAAATTATAGTTTGGTTATATTATGATACGCATCACATGCACTAATTGATAATAAAATAATGTGAGCTTATTATCGGTGACATTAATACTGTTTCCTCGATCATCTTGTATGAAATAATCATTGTTTAACATTGTCATAGAATTCAGATACGTATATACAGCATATTAAGAATGGTTTATTGTGCTATTAAACGATATTATTGTTTTTTTATTTACACGAGTATCCACTTGTTCGTACAAGTGTTTGAGGAATTCGTGTATGCGGCTGTGAATGACGTAATCCGCTACAAATGCTATGAATGTCATTAACGGCCGTAGCGTTTATGTAGGACTCGCCGAGGACACAAGAGATTCACATAGATTAGTCGTCCATCCTACATACGGGAGTGTACCCCCATTGATGTACAGCTATTAGTAGACCGCTAGTTACTTCTGTACCCGAGGCACCGTCTAGTGTAGCGCTGAAGGACTTTATGGATGGACAGGCTCGGTTAACATCGAAAGGAGAGTTGGCTGGTGTCTCGACAGGATTTTGAACTTATCTACTTCACTTATAACCGTACCAGGCTGGACCTGTTTGTCGACCTTTTTCACTTCGTTTGCTTTCTCTCTTTCTCTATTTCACTCTTTCTATCTCCCTCTCAACAGTTGTTAGTAGATCTTTAAGTAAATAGCTCTTTCTAAAGTCTTTCTAATCCACTTATAGTCAATACTTATTTCTTTTTGAACAAATCGTTCTGTCTGGATGGCGTTTACCGTGGAAGATACTTTGGCCTCAAGATTAAGAAAAGCCAAGAGTTACAAACCGCCTGATGACACCGTTCGCTGGTAAGTGAATTATAAGGGTTACAGGTCACCCGGTTTCAACTTATTCGCTTCTTGTGTTAGTTTGGGCCCTCACCCAGTATCACAGTTGATTCGTAAACGCTCACTGCCTACAGAGAGCGTTAGATTGCCTACGTGCTTATCTGATATTAAGCATTCGAGCCGCCAACGGTTCGAGAGTGTTTTAGAATTCCTCCCGATCCTTTCATTCGCTTCGACAGTTATGTTTCGAGCGCGGGTTCCTTCCGAATGCTGCGTTGTTGCCGCCTTCGTGGCAAAGGAATGCCACAGACACAAGCCTCGTTTCTGTCCGCTGTCTGTCTGGCTGCGTGGTGAACTGTGGTCATGTTCTGTAAGCGTCCGAAGAGCTACGCATTGTCTGCTACTCGGAATTCGCAGCAGCTGCTAGACAAAACACCATCTTTCCGTCACAATCCAAAATTTGTTACCATCCACTCCTCTCTATGTCAAGCTTGCACACACGCTACTCTCACCAGTGTTTTTCAAAGGGTGAAGTGGGCTTCAGTATTGGACCACCTCTCTATTGCAATAATATCAACGTGGCCTTGTATCAATGGGTCAGCTTTGGCAGTGCCGGAGGATTTCAGTCCAAAGTTACCCAATTCAACCTACTGTTCATCATGTACATGAGATGTTGTCTCTTGTTTACCCTAGTGTTCAGTACATACACAACATGTTGTCTCTTGTTTACCCTAATGTTCAGTACATACACAACATGTTGTCTCTTGTTTACCCTAGTGTTCAGGACATACACAACATGTTTTCTCTTGTTTACCCTAGTGTTCAGGACATACACAACATGTTGTCTCTTGTTTACCCTAATGTTCAGTACATACACAACATGTTGTCTCTTGTTTACCCTAATGTTCAGTACATGCACAACATGTTGTCTCTTGTTTACCTTACTGTTTAGTGCTTACACAATATGTCGTCTCTTGTTTACTGTTTGGTACATACACAACATGTTGTTTGTTGTTGTTTACTTTGAATAATTACACCGTATCCTTGTATATGCTCAGGGCTGAGTTCGCAGAGATCCTTAAAACTCAGCGAGGAATGGCGAAGTATGAGAACATCTTGGGAAGCAAGCCCCATCGCGTCTGCGTTGGCTATGTTGTGAAGAGAATAAGTGAACAAATGCGGCCTCATTATGACTACGATACTTCACTGGACGAACAGGAGCAGGAGCTTTATCCGATATATCCGAGACCTCCTTATCCTCCCCCACACAACCGGCTCTACGATGGTGAGTCCACAGATTCGCAAGACTTCAAGGCCATGAGACAGACCATGAAGGATCCCAGAGACAAACAGCCTACTAAGACCATGGTGAGTGTGAGTGTGAGTGTGTGTGTGTGTGTGTGTGTGTGTGTGTGTGTGTACATGTACGTATGTGTATGTGTGTGAAAATACATGTGTGTTATTAGTTCTGCTTGTTTCACTCCTTCGCAATCGTTCGTGTGATTGTGTATTATGTAGCACAGCCCGTGCATATTGTCCCTGAAAATACAACGCATTAGCTGGCGTGTTTCGCTTGTACCCCTCTCCACACTGTGTACTACTCAACAGAGTGTTTTTATGATATCACTTGTGAGTAGGTGTTACACACAGGAAGTGGTTGCATGCTGTATGTAGATATGTACATGCGTATTTTTTTTTTTTAAATCTATTCATGCGCAAGTGCACACGTACATACGTACCTACACCAGGTTACTTGTTGTAGTTCAATTTGCTTACGTGTTTGTGGGATATGCAGGTATACGTACGTATGTGCACACTTACACCCACATACATACGTACTTATGGTTGTAAGCACACGTGCGTATGGACATAGGTAGCTGATGTGTTGGGTGTCCACACGAATGCCAGTGGTTTACCTTGGCTGTACTGGCTGCTACATTCCGCCGATTTCCTGATTGCGGCAATCCCTGGGAGTACTCTCTGTTTGTGCGCGCACTAAACTCCCTTTACCCAGTACCCAAAGACTCCCTAGCAACAAACCCACCTCTTTCCCACTACCATACTCCTGTGAATACAGGGTTGATCACCTCACAAAGGAGGGGACCAGGCCACTCCCACAGGTGGTCTTGCCTACGTATGTAGTTACAAAACTGTATCAATGTCTCCAGGTACAACAACAATACAACAATAGACAACAATACAGTCTCAGAAATAGTAATAATTGAGTTCATTGTGTCACTCAGTGTCTTCTGGTTCGTTATTGTCCACGTGTTGAGCATACACACATGCAAACATGTATCAAGTTCACTCTCATCACCACTTGCTTATATACTGAAAATGTGTCTGTGCTTTGTGGTATCAAACGGCGTTAGAGTTGACGATAATGTTTAGTCTTAAGGTTGATGTTGAGTCTACCGTTGTGATATGGTCCACTCTGTCCCCTGAGGCAGGCCGATGAGAGGACAGATGAGATGTTACCCGTGTGTGCAGATGGCTATATGCACATACATACATCTGTATGCACAATGTCTGCATACAAATTTGTACATACTGTATCTATGTATGTACGTATGTATATGTATGTGCGTACACTGCAGTAGTGTCCATTAGTGCCGGGACGATTAATCGATTTTCATTTAAAATCTGATCATCAATTAATCGCAGCGAGTAATTAATTGAGTAGAACAGGTAGTCAGTCCCTCTACCACCCAGAACGTTCACTCCGTGGGTTCAATATTTCTCTCCAAGAGTACCTGAAATGTGAAAGGACTCTATAGACTCCCCATCACATCTGTTGGAGGACTACTCAATCATGTATGTACTAACCAAGGAACTTCCTAAACACACACTGTGCACGTGATGTGATGTAAAGGAAACGCATCTCTGTCCTATTACGTGATGCAACTGGAGCCATGCTTACCAATCCAGTTGGGATCCAGTGGATCCACATTTGGGTTGTGGGACCTAGCTCTGCTATTCAGTGGCAGCCAGCGAGTGCCTCCAATCACACACTGGACTTGACTTGCTACTTGTGTACATGTGTAGGCACATGTCCAACTGGTTTCCAACCATCGCCACTAGAGGCAACATACCAACCATCCATGTATAGTATTCAAAGGTTGATATACATACGTGCGTACATTTTTTGATGGCAGAAGCTGGGATCCAATTCTGATGCCGGTGTCCGATTCACTCGTTTCCCACGTACAGTATGAGCAGGGCCAGCGTGACTGTTGTCACATGGCCACACTCGATACATATGTAGTACTCACTCGATGTATCTGTGATATTTGCGTCATGATGTCTGGTGCTACATTTAGTGGTGCCATTTACTAATTGTGTTAATTATCTTCATTTCCACATCTAGTCTAATCGGCTCCAATGAAATTTCTATAATTTAGTGATACCGTTTGTGATGTGTACAGTACGTGTATGTCGATTAGCACGGCATGCGTACGTAACCTATCCATCAAGTGAACATGCACACACACACATGTACCTCTTGTGTATGTATGTCTGTGTTGGTGATATCTCAAGTTATACTGCAAAGTACCTAGACATTACATACAGATGTGATGTAGATTAAAAATAGCAAATGTCAACATGTGGTCAGATTGTAGAGGTTCACTTGGCACAGTCTACAATGATGGGGAGATCTCAACATGTGGGTAGATTATAGAGGTTCACTCAGTACAGTCTACAATGATGGGGAGATCACAACATGTGGGTAGATTATAGAGGTTCACTCAGTACAGTCTACAATGATGGGGAGATCTCAACATGTGGGTAGATTATAGAGGTTCACTCAGTACAGTCTACAATGATGGGGAGATCACAACATGTGGGTAGATTATAGAGGTCCACTCAGTACAGTCTACAGTGATGGGAAGATCTCAACATGAGGGTAGATTATAGAGGTTCACTCAGTACAGTCTACAATGATGGGGAGATCTCAACATGTGGGTAGATTATAGAGGTTCACTCAGTACAGTCTACAATGATGGGGAGATCTCAACATGTGGGTAGATTATAGAGGTTCCCTCAGTACAGTCTACAATGATGGGGAGATCTCAACATGTGGGTAGATTATAGAGGTTCACTCAGTACAGTCTACAATGATGGGGAGATCTCAACATGTGGGTAGATTATAGAGGTTCACTCAGTACAGTCTACAATGATGGGGAGATCTCAACATGTGGGTAGATTATAGAGGTTCACTCAGTACAGTCTACAATGATGGGGAGATCTCAACATGTGGGTAGATTGTAGAGGTTCACTCAGTACATTCTTACTACTTACGTATAAGCACATGTACAAACATTGCAAGTTGCACTGTATGTATGTATATAAGCATACATACGTACATAGAGTACATACGTACGTAGATTACATACGTACGTACGTACGTACATGAACATGTGTATAGCTATCATCATGTACATTCATATGTACGTACTGTACCTATTTGTTTTGGAGCATTCGATGCACTAACAGCTACACACCCACTGCATTTGATGTCTACTTAAGGTCTTCAGATATGTTGACCACGCAGCATATGGGAAGGCTGTGTAGGGAGTCTGCTGTAAGTGGACGTGCGTACAATGAAACCTGTTTAGTAAGCACCCTGGTTAGTACACATGTACTATTGGTCAGCACACACTCCTGGCTGGTGGACACTTCTGGTTAGTGCACACTCCTGGTTAGTACACACTCCTGGTTAGCACACATTCCTGGTTAGCACACACTCCTGGTTAGTACACACTCCTGGTTAGCACACACTCCTGGTTAGTACATACTCCTGGTTAGTACACACATCTGGTTAGTACACACTCCCAGTTAGTACACACTCCTGGTCAGTACACACTCCTGGTTAGTACACACTCCTGGTTAGCACACACTCCTGGTTAGTACATACTCCTGGTTAGTACACACATCTGGTTAGTACACACTCCTGGTTGGTACACACTCCTGGTTAGTACACACTCCCAGTTAGTACATACTCCTGGTTAGTACACACATCTGGTTAGTACACACTCCTGGTTGGTACACACTCCTGGTTAGTACACACTCCCAGTTAGTACACACTCCTGGTTAGTACACACTCCTTGTTAGTACACACTCCTGGTTAGTACACACTCCTGGTTGGTACACACTCCTGGTCAGTATTCGACTTGCATTTATGTCTATAGCAGCAGATAATTATGTTAACAAGGATCACACGTGTACTTAGTATGCTGCAGTACACTTGTACTCATGTGTATACATACGACATGCTTGTGGCCACGAAGACGTTGCTTCTACTTTGGATATGAAAGGATTCTTGACATTTTCAACCGTATTGCCATCCCTATGGCTTCGTACCATATCACGTATCTGTGATGGGGGCATATTTGAGAGGGAGGATTAGTTGATATTTGGCTATTTCTCTGGCATTACTGTTAAAAATGCCACTTTTAGGATTGGGGATTAGTTGATATTCGGCTATTTCTCCGGCATTACTGGTGAAAAGTGCCCCAACAACTTAAATTCCTGTAGGAGAGGGACCAATACCTCTGACTATTTCCCCACCTGTGCATGTGTTTGTGTGCCTGTCATTTCATTTTGCCTTCTAATTTCTCTCGTTCAACTCAACCCGGTAGGAGTTACAAACAGAGTCCATCATCTTCTCATTGTTGTTACTGCTATGACAATGTTTTCAAAGCTAGTTTGTGTACAGGGCGGACACTTCTAATGACTCCCTTGATTTGCCACTTTTGTGTCTCCAAACCCATGTAGACAGGTTGTGAGTATAGAGTTCTGTTATAATGAGACTGTCCGTGTATTAGAGTGCTGTTATAAAGAGACTGTCCATGTATAGAGTGCTGTTATAAAGAGATTGTCCTTGTATAGAATGCTGTTATAAAGAGACTGTCCATGTATAGAGTGCTGTTATAAAGAGACTGTCCATGTATAGAGTGCTGTTATAAAGAGACTGTCCTTGTATAGAGTGCTGATATAGGTTATATTGTGGATGTGTATGTACATAGGTGTATACATATGTATGTACATATATAGTTTCCTAGTAAGTGTATTTGTGTGTATACGTTTGTACAGATGTATGTATGTATGTACTCAGTGTGTGTGTGTGTGTGTGTGTGTGTGTGTGTGTGTGTGTGTGTGTGTGTGTGTGTGTGTTGTGTATGTTGTGTACATACTGCATGTATGTATATAAGTGTATGTATGAAATGTGGTGAAGATAGGAAAACTTGTTTTCACTAGCTAGGAGTAGGAGAGTCTGCAATGTTTATGTAGGCTGGTTGTCCCTTGGACCGTGATCATGGTCAATAGTTTAGTCATGTGGCGGTAGGTAACATTAGATCTCCTATACAGAGAGCCCGTGTAGGTGTTGGGTGGTGGGTGTTTACGCATGCACATGTTCGTGTACAGTACCAATTTGAGATATTCAGTGGGAGTGGCCGAGAGGCAGCAGCGATTGAGCATTGAGAATTAAGATCTCCTGACTTCACATGTACGTATGTAGGTACATATCCCAGTAGATATGCAACTGGAACCCCTCTACTGCAGACCTCTGTAGTCGGGTCACCATTCTGTGTCCCACTGTAGGACTACACTGGAACCTCTCTATTAGGGACACTTTTTGACCTTAATTTTAGTCCTTGATACAGAGGTGTCCTCAATTCAGAGGTCATTTTATACACTACAGTATTACACTGGGACACAGAATGGTGTCCCTATTGTAGAGGTTTCCATATTTCAGAGGTTTGTAATAGAGGGGTCCCACTGTATACTATTATACAAATTGATAGTAGGTACGTAGGTACATATATTTGATATAACAGCATATTGTATTTATGTTCTATGCATTGGGTACATTGATACACTCTGTGTTGTACTATGTACGTACAAGATCATCAAATGAATTGTTGGCTGAGAATACGTACGTACATTGAACAGATGAGGTGTATGCATACATACGTGCGTACATACGGTATGTATACATGTATTCACTTACATATGCATGTGTATGCAAGTACCTCTACAGTAGATACCACTAGTTGAGGCACCTGTACTTCAAGGGACCGATAAAATCGGTTCTTGTTATCGCGATTGCCCATCTTGGGGGACCCATAAAATCGGTTCTTGTTATCACGATTGCCCATCTCGAGGGACCCATAAAATCAGTTCTTGTTATCGTAATTGCCCATCTCGTGTCCAACAACAATCCAGTGACTGATAACCTGGTGATCTGGGTATCTGGTCTATAATCTGTATTACGTACTTACGTATATACGTAAGTGCATGTGTTATATACGTATAAGTATATAAGTATGTATTATACGTATACTTATGTGTATGTGCCACCGTACATACATGGATGTGTACGTATGTGATTTTGATAATTCATTCCGACTAATAATGCGATGTCAAAGTGGGTGAGTGTACCATACACATGTACAGACATGGTTAGTTGCACAGTACACACAGTACATACTGTACACAGTACATACAGTATATACAGTACACACAGTACATACTGTACACAGTACATACAGTATATACAGTACACACAGCACACACAATACACACAGTACACACAGTACATACAGTACATACAGTACATACAGTACATACAGTACACACAGTACATACAGTACACACAGTACACACAGTACACACAATACACACAGTACGAACAGTATACGCAGTACACACAGTACATGTAGTACATACAGTATATACAGTACACACAGTGCATACAGTACACACAGTACACACAGTACACAAAGTACATACAGTACACACATTACAAACATGCATGCATACTGTATTTAGAGTATGTATACAGTGCTTCATTAGCCGTACATGCACACACAAACGTACATATGTGTATGCATATTTTTTGTGTGTGGGTAGGTGTGGGTGTGAGTGGACAAATATCTGCTGGTGTTTGATGACTCGACCCCTGCTGGCACTCGTACGTAGGTGAGGAACGTGATTACGTTCACCTAATGACTTTTCGATTGATCGGTTATTCTTGCTTAATTGTCAAATTCGCAAATTGCCATAATTGCGACACATATCTACCAGCATACCTATGTGTTGGTGTGGTATGTAGGACAATGTGTGCAGGGGTGTAACTGTGTAAGAATACTCCAGGCTATGTGCGCAGTTAATCCAGACTATTGTCTATAATTTACCCACATGTTGAGATCTCCCCATCATTGTAGACTGTACTGAGTGAACCTCTATAATCTACCCACATGTTGAGATCTCCCCATCATTGTAGACTGTACTGAGTGAACCTCTATAATCTACCCACATGTTGAGATCTCCCCATCATTGTAGACTGTACTGAGTGAACCTCTATAATCTACCCACATGTTGAGATCTCCCCATCATTGTAGACTGTACTGAGTGAACCTCTATAATCTACCCACATGTTGAGATCTCCCCATCATTGTAGACTGTACTGAGTGAACCTCTACAATCTACCCACATGTTGAGATCTCCCCATCACTGTAGACTGTACTGAGTGAACCTCTACAATCTACCCACATGTTGAGATCTCCCCATCACTGTAGACTGTACTGAGTGAACCTCTACAATCTACCCACATGTTGAGATCTTCCCATCACTGTAGACTGTACTAAGTGGACCTCTACAATCTACCCACATGTTGAGATCTCCCCATCACTGTAGACTGTACTGAGTGAACCTCTACAATCTACCCACATGTTGAGATCTCCCCATCACTGTAGACTGTACTAAGTGGACCTCTACAATCTACCCACATGTTGAGATCTCCCATCATTGTGGAAGTGTAGATCATGGTCCGATAACCACTCTCACCCATGTGTCTTGTTATCCCCATGTTGGCACTGTCCCTGTGTATCCCAATCATTGTGTACAGTTGATATAGGGATTGTGAGAAACTATGTGGTCTACTGATAGGGGCAATTTTCTCTACTGAGTGACCACTTTGTACTACTAGGAACCAAGCGACCTGGTAGGTGTGGATCTGTCAGTGTGTTGTCTTGGAGAGCTGGTTATTCGTTGTTCCAGTTATCTATCATATTTTGGAAGGCCATTGTGTGTGTGTGTGTGTGTGTGTGTGTGTGTGTATGTACGTATGTATGTTTGTGTGCATGTGTGTGTTTGTTTGTGTGTGTGTGTGTGTGTGTGTGTGTGTGTGTGTGTGTGTGTGTGTGTGTATGTATGTTTGTGTGCATGTGTGTGTTTGTTTGTGTGTGTGT
>OZ026564.1:4501222-4503722 GCA_964020155.1 Chondrilla cf. caribensis | reverse complement strand
AAGGCCATGTGAGTGAGTTGTGCTGTGTGTTTGTGTGTGGTGCGCGTTAAGTAAATATGTTCCCACCTGATGCGTGTGTGCAGTACTCACAAATATAGTTATTTACATACGACGGACTGTATGTTCGTGTGGGATGTGTACGTGTGATTTGTATGGCTTGACATGCATGTAGGCATGTTGTTCACACCTCGTACTAATCCTCCGGCTATTTTTGGTTATTTTTGATATTACGTACGTGCGTATACCCATTCAACACTTCTTACACATACTTTCCTTGTACATACGTAGGGGGTGAATAATGACGTTGTGTGCATGTACGTACTGTACATGTGGTGTGTAAATGGTGATGTTGTACATATGTACGGTGCATCTTGTGTGTGAATAGTGACGTTTGGTGTATGTACGTACTGTACATGTGGTGTGTAAATAGTGATGTTGTACATATGTACTGTACATGTGGTGTGTAAACTAGTGATGTTGTACATACTGTATGTACTCTACATGTGGTGTGTAAATGATGTTGTACACATGTACTGTACATGTGGTTTGTAAGTGGGGAATGATTCACAATGTACTGCAAACGTGACGTACAGATTGTAAGCAGAAGTACATTATCCGTGTTAGTATGTACACACTATAAAATAGAGAAAGATTATACACTGGTCTCCCTACGCCTTGTATGCTGGGGCTTGTAACATGAAACCAGCTGAAGTTGTAGTAGACCTTGTAGCTAAATTCCTAGCTGACCGCAATGCCTATGTGTGAACATTGCTAACAGTTAACCGTGCGTTGTCTGTGTGTATGTGAGTACAAGTGTAATGCATGACAAATGAACAAGGGCATAGAATGGATAACTCAACCCCTTTCATGTGTATTGAAAGGTGTGTGTGTTGTGTGTGTAGGACAGGTGGGAATGTTACTGGTGAACTGTATCATTGCCCCTGGCTAGACTCCTGTGGTTTGCCCTGTGTTTGATTCCTCTCGGATCATTGGACCATAATTGCTAGCTGAACATCACAGAATACAATTCACACCATCGCTCCCACACACCGTTTAACTGCAGTTTAGTGCTTTTTTTATTGGGTCACTCCCCTTGTTGGTGGCCGAACACCTGTGGGGATCGTATGGGAACCCCGGGGGTGTTGGTGGGGATCGTATGGGAACCCGGGGGTGTTGGTCCCCGGAGCAAGAAACAATGATTTGAATTTTTTTCCTTTCGAAACAATTTTACACTATGGTATGCTGGGTTTATTTTGCAGAGTGAAGTGTGGAATCTTCAACAGCGCGTATATCCATACGTGCACGTGCGTGTGCATCTTGCACACACCCACACATACGTATGGTGGGGGTTCTGAAATCCTTCACATTTTGATGTGCACAATGCTATGAAAGTGTATGGGTAGGAAAATAGCATTTTTGTAGCTGTTGCAATTTGAGCTGAGGTGGGTGTGCGTTGTTTGCTCCAGGGCACCAAGTCTGTGTTGCATGCCTTGTAGGGTGACAGCCGTAATCATGTGTGTGCGGTTGTGTGGCTTTGCAGTTGTATGGCTTTGCACCCCCACCCCTGTGTCACCATCCCCATCCCCTGCACCCAGCGTCACATGTCAGTGAACCAGCTTGTGCTGCGTGTAGCACATCACAAGACTGTGAAGTGTCCTGTGACATGATCTTTGTATGTCCAGTTCTTTGAAAACTGGACAAGAAGTTGTTCAGGGTGGTTGTTTCAGTGCTCACCTGTTCTTCTCCAACTCAGGATCCCTCGATGGACTATCCTTTTGTTCTACATCCTGGCCCAAGGACACCAAAGAACCCAGAGACCTCAAGTACGTGTTGTTGTTGTTGTTGTTGTTGTCAATGTACTGTTTTTGTTTTCAATGTTGTTGTGTGTGTTACATGGATACATGCATACATATGTATGCACTGACATAGGTACGTACGTACATTCGTATACATGTGTTCACTTTTTTGCTCCATTACTCTTATGTGGGAATTGTGGTGTATATTATAATTAATTATTTAATTAGTATTTAATTAATTTCATTATGTCTAACTTCCTCTCTCAGGCCACAAGTCGGGGCATGGAATGCGTGGTACTTATAGTGAAGGGGGTCACAGTCGCCATGACGATAACAGTGATGACGATTTTGGAGGCGGAGGAGGCTACTTTCCACCAATTATCTCGCAAATTCCACCTAATTCTCGAAGACAGTGTAGAAATTGTCGGAAGTACCACCAGCAGATCAAAGACCAGGAGAAGGAGATTCGTGAATTGAGAAATTCTTTAGATTATGTCAAATTCAAGGACCAAGAGAAAGGAGTCAAACTACAAGAAGTGGGTTGTGTACGAGCACTAGTTTTGAGTGCACACGTGTGTACATGAGTGTGTCTGAAGTGTGTTTCATCTTCCCTAGTATATGTGTGTGTATGTACAATAGTAGTGCAATACTGTATCCTTTCAAACTGAGATTGTGCGGGCACACACGTACGTATGTTAGTACAT
>OZ026564.1:4483722-4491222 GCA_964020155.1 Chondrilla cf. caribensis | reverse complement strand
CATACAAATGTATAATGCAATGTGCCATATGGACACCTGGGAGAATTTTCATCAGCGACAAAACCTATCGTTTTTGTAATCAAAAGGACCGTATTAGTTCCAGGAGTGTGTCTGTGCATTCCTATTAGATCTATGATGCATTATGTGCACACAGGAGAGGCCGTGGTGACAAGCATAAAAATTGACATTTTTTTTGCTTGTCACCACGAGGCCTATAGCACACTCGGGACAGTTTGTATGCATCCGAAATTGTGTTGGTGAGTTTGGCAAGGACACTGGGCAGCCCTTGATGACCAGAAACGTGATGTGAAATCACCTGAGTAATCACCACAAGGCGTATTACACTTATATTGAAATGTACATACAAATGTATAATGCTAAGTGCCATATGGACACCTGTGAGAATTTTCATCAGCGACAAAACCTATTGTTTTTGTAATCAAAAGGACCGTATTAGTTCCAAGAGTGTGTCTGTGCATTCGTATTAGATCTATGATGCATTATGTGCACACAGGAGAGGCCATGGTGACAAGCATAAAAATTGACATTTTTTTGCTTGTCACCACGAGGCCTATAGCACACTCGGGATGGTTTGTATGCATCCCAAATTGTGTTGGTGAGTTTGGCACGGACACTGGGCAGCCCTTGATGACCAGAAACGTGATGTGAAATCACCTGAGTGATCACCACAAGGCGTATTACACTTATATTGAAATGTACATACAAATGTATAATGCTAAGTGCCATATGGACACCTGGGAGAATATTCATCAGCAACAAAACCTATCATTTTTGTTATCAAAAGGTCTGTATTAGTTCCAGGAGTGTGTCTGTGCATTCCTATTAGATCTATGACGCATTATGTGCACACAGGAGAGGCCGTGGTGACAAGCATAAAAATTGACATTTTTTTGCTTGTCACCACGAGGCCTATAGCACACTCGGGACGGTTTGTATGCATCCCAAATTGTGTTGGTGAGTTTGGCACGGACACTGGGCAGTCCTTAGAAACCAACAGCAGAATGTAAAAGTACCTGAGTGATCACCACAAGGCGTATTACAGTTATTGAAATGTACATACAAATGTATAATGCTATGTGCCATATGGACACCTGAGAGAATTTTCATCACCAACAAAACCTATCATTTTTATTATCAAAAGGACCGTATTAGTTCCAGGAGTGTGTCTGTGCATTCGTATTAGATCTATGATGCATTATGTGCACACAGGAGAGGCCATGGTGACAAGCATAAAAATTGACATTTTTTGCTTGTCACCACGAGGCCTATAGCACACTCGGGACGGTTTGTATACATCCGAAATTGTGTTGGTGAGCTTAGCACAGACACTGGGCAGCCCTTTGTGACCAGCAATGTGATGTGAAATCACCTGAGTTATCACCACAAGGCGTATTACACTTATATTGAAATGTACATACAAATGTATAATGCTATGTGCCATATGGACACCTGAGAGAATTTTCATCAGCAGCAAAACCTATCATTTTTGTAATCAAAAGGACCGTATTAGTTCCAGAAGTGAGTCCGTGCATTCGTATTAGGTCTATGATGCATTATGTGCACACAGGAGAGGCCATGGTGACAAGCATAAAAATTGACATTTTTTTGCTTGTCACCACGAGGCCTATAGCACACTCAGGACGGTTTGTATGCATCCCAAATTGTGTTGGTGAGCTTAGCACAGACACTGGGCAGCCCTTTGTGACCAGCAATGTGATGTGAAATCACCTGAGTTATCACCACAAGGCGTATTACACTTATATTGAAATGTACATACAAATGTATAATGCTAAGTGCCATATGGACATCTGGGAGAATTTTCATCAGCAGCAAAACCTATCATTTTGGTAATCAAAAGGACCGTATTAGTTCCAGGAGTGTGTCCGTGCATTCCTATTAGATCTATGATGCATTATGTGCACACAGGAGAGGCCGTGGTGACAAGCATAAAAATTGACATTTTTTTGCTTGTCACCACGAGGCTTATAGCACACTCAGGACGGTTTGTATGCATCCCAAATTGTGTTGGTGAGTTTGGCACGGACACTGGGCAGTCCTTGGAAACCAACAGCGGAATGTAAAAGTACCTGAGTGATCACCACAAGGCGTATTACAGTTATTGAAATGTACATACAAATGTATAATGCTATGTGCCATATGGACACCTGGGAGAATTTTCATCAGCGACAAAACCTATCGTTTTTGTAATCAAAAGGACCGTATTAGTTCCAGGAGTGTGTCTGTGCATTCCTATTAGATCTATGATGCATTATGTGCACACAGGAGAGGCCGTGGTGACAAGCATAAAAATTGACATTTTTTTTGCTTGTCACCACGAGGCCTATAGCACACTCGGGACGGTTTGTATACATCCCAAATTGTGTTGGTGAGCTTAGCACAGACACTGGGCAGCCCTTTGTGACCAGCAATGTGATGTGAAATCACCTGAGTTATCACCACAAGGCGTATTACACTTATATTGAAATGTACATACAAATGTATAATGCTAAGTGCCATATGGACATCTGGGAGAATTTTCATCAGCGATAAAACCTATTGTTTTTGTAATCAAAAGGACCGTATTAGTTCCAGGAGTGTGTCCGTACATTCCTATTAGATCTATGATGCATTATGTGCACACAGGAGAGGCCGTGGTGACAAGCATAAAAATTGACATTTTTTTGCTTGTCACCACGAGGCCTATAGCACACTCAGGACGGTTTGTATACATTTGAAAATGTGTTGGTGAGTTTGGCATGGACACTGGGCAGTCGTTGGTGACCAGCAGCGGAATGTAAAATTACCTGAGTGATCACAAGGCGTATTACACTTATATTGAAATGTACATGCAAACGTATAATGCTATGTGCCATATGGACTTCTGAGAGAATTTTTGATTTGCAACAAAACTAATCTTTCTTGTTATCAAAAGGACTGTATTAGTTCCAGGAGTGTGTCCATACATTTGTATTTGAGCTATAATGCATAACGTACACACAGGAGAGTCTGCGGTGACAAGCAATAAATTTTGACGTTTTTTCCTTGTCACCACAAGGCCTATAGCACACTCAGGACAGTGTGCTATAGGCCTTGTGGTGAGGGAAACGCTAAGCACCTTTTTGCATAACTCATGGGGGAGGGGGCGTGTCAACTCAATACTTTAAGCAGATTTAGAATCTAGGGGAGAATTTTTGATCGTTGACCAAACATATCTTGTTTGCTATCAGAAGGATGTGATATATATCAGAAGGATCGTACTACTACCAGGAGTGTGTTCATGCATCCATATTTGAGCTATGAGGCAACACATGGACACTGGAGAGGCTGTGTTGACCAGCAATAAAATTTGACATTTTTGCTGGTCACCATGAGGCATATAGCACACCCAGGAGGGTGTGCATGCATTCGAATATTTGTTGATACGTTTGATAGGGAAACTGGGCTATCACCAAGAGGTCTATAGCACCTACAACTACAGCACCTCCATTGGAATGTACACACACAAGTATACACATATTTTTTTATTTTTGTGTGCACATTCCAATGGAGGTGCTGTAGTTGTAGTGCTGTAGTAGAGACAGGTTACCACTGGGAAAATCAATGAATGTCCCGGATAATTTGGAATAGCGGGGTTATAGAATGTGCTTTGTTGCTGTTTTTTCCAGACTCAGAGATGAATACCCGCGTGTCCGCCATTTTTCCCACTAATGATGGCCTGCTCAACGGAAGGACTAACAGGTCGAGTCCATGTATGGGCCTTCTTCTGGTGATACGTGCTCATGTTCACCTTCAATTTGACTGTGTTCTTGTTCGTGGCTTTGTATGCGTTTCCGTTATTATTGTAGTTATTTGGCTTCCTAACGTCATTATTGTTGTTTAATTTAGCGGGTTGTATTTCAATTCTCACAGATCGTTATTTGAAGGGAAAACCGTCTGAAATTGACTTGGATGAAATTTCCAAAGAGGTTGGAAAGGGTTGGAGGAGTCTTTTGACGCATCTCGGTCTAAACGCGGCAAAAATAGGGGCCCTCCTAGAAGAAAACAGAGGAAATCTGACCTCAGCTTGCTTTTACGGTCTAGTGTTTTGGAGAGAGGGGAACAAGCCATGTAGACCACCTACTTGGGAGGTATTGCTGGAGGCTTTAGACAAGGGAGCCGAGATGAAGGAGTATGCATCCGAGCTAAAAGAAAAAGTTTGTGCTAAGGTGAGGGACTATTTCTTCCATCACTCTGGAGAGATCCACCTGGAGCATGCAAGCTGAAGCATCACATTACACGTACATCTTGTTCTAAAAGTGGCTTTCCTTTGTGGATTAACTTCAAACTGCAATACACGAGCTATAATGATGGCAGCGTGCATGCAGTACACGTTAGTATTGCATGTAGTTAATCAAATCTTTAACCTTTTGTAGCGTGGTGTCCAAAGCCATTATTCTAGAGGCTCATCAAGTCTTCGAACAGACAAAGAGTTTAGAGACTTAGAACTGAGAAACGCATCATCACTGCAGATTGAGGAGTTCAGAAGAAACAATATTGCCCTACAGCAAGAGATACTAAAGGTGCCACATGTCTTGATATTTGTTTTGTATATGAATCATTGAATCAGAATCAATAAATATCTAAGTTGATCCATTTTGATTAAAAATCGATGTGCTGGATTTTGTTTATGCAAAGTCCTTCTGAATCAGTAGTGGTACTGTGCAGCTTGCTTAGTAAGTATCTGGTTAGTATATATTCCTGACTAGTGAGTATCCCTCACTCAGTCCCTAGCTCATACTATATACGCTATTATACATTGTCTACCAATATTGATGTGTGCTTCAAGGTATTAATTAGCAAGTTGGACTATATATATATATATACAAACTGGAGTAATTAACAAGCAATTTGCGATCTGCCTCATTATAGAAAGATGGCGTGATCAAATCTCTGGCTGAATATAAACAAAAATTGTATACGAAGCAGAATGAGCTGCGTCATGCACTAAGCAGAGCAAGGAAGCTAGAAGGAAAGATAAAAGCATACGGACTCGTGAGTTTTCTATGTCTACTGCCATATACTGCCTTTTTAAAAATTGTGTTTCATTGTTGGGAAGGCTGATACTTGGTAGTTATGCAATGCCATATACCTTACTTCAAGTACAGATTTAATAGACTAAGTGCTTTAGTGGCAGTTGTACCATGCACATTCAGTCTATGCTGAATGTAGTGACAAGATTAGCATATAGAGGTGTGGGTATCAGGTATCAGGTATCAGGTATTCTTATTTAATGTGGGGAACCGTTAGCCATAGGCTATTTAAGTGGCACCCAGAAAGGAAAAAAAGGAGTATACAAAGTAAATGAATACTTGGTAATAGTTACCTGTCCAGACGATAGCTGTTGCAGTGTTCAGTGTAGTAAGCCACCTGTGGAAAGTTGGGCTAAATCCCAATAGAGATGCATTTTTGTGGTTGTATAACATTCTGGTAGTTTGAATACGTTATTGTACATCTCCAATTATTATGCGTATATACAGTTTCTTAATTCCCTGCATACATGCTGCAATGCACAATGTCTCAATCCTTACATGTTGTAGCAACATGCATGTTTAATCAAGTGTATAGGACAACATGTATGACTTTAACGTCTTCATTCTGACAGTTTCTATTACATCCACATTACGTGGTTACTAGCAGGAAGTAACAAAATTTCCTCTTCCTAGGATATTTCCCAACACTAATGCTCACTACATGAACCTATGTACCTCCAGTATATACTTCCTGTATGTACAGGAAGTATATTCATATTCTTATAAACATGCTCTATATATTTTATTCAATATTTACGTAAGCCTTTCTTGGGCAGAAAGATGAAGAAACACAAAAAATGCAAGTGGAAAGTGACCAAGAATATGTTACACTGTTAAAGAAATGTGATGACTTCGAGGAAAAGTATGAAGAAGCAAAGCATAATTTGGAGGCTATAGGATTACAGCTAATGAAGGTATAGACTGTGTGTTTGTCCTTGCAATTTGCATATAATGTAACAGATTCTACTTGTTGGCACAGTCCACTTGTTCAGTGAGTACCTTGAAGGACACACTGAATCTGCACTTCTTGTCTTACTAATAGGTGCTTACTATCACTACTGACTGGTTGACATAATTAATGTACATGAGACTTAGAGTATGTGCTACCCAGGAGTGTGTACTAACGAGGAGTGTGTACCAACCAGGAGTGTGTACTAACCAGGAGTGTGTACTAACCAAAAGTGTGTACTAACCAGGAGTGTGTACTAACCAGGAGTGTGTACCAACCAGGAGTGTGTACTAACCAGGAGTGCATGTGTACTAACCAAAAGTGTGTACTAACCAGGAGTGTGTACTAACCAGGAGTGTGTACCAACCAGGAGTGTGTACTAACCAGGAGTGTGTACCAACCAGGAGTGTGTACTAACCAGGAGTGTGTACTAACCAGGAGTGTGTACCAACCAGGAGTGTGTACTAACCAGGAGTGTGTACTAACAAGGAGTGTGTACCAACCAGGAGTGTGTACTAACCAGGAGTGTGTGCCAACCAGGAGTGTGTACTAACCAGGAGTGTGTACTAAGCAGGAGTGTGTGCTAACCAGAAGTGTGTATTAACCAGAAGCATGCACTAACCAGGAGTGTGTACTAACGAGGAATGTGTACTAACCAGAAGTGTGTGCTAACCAGGGTACTCACTAAGCAAGTTTTACCAGTCTGCAATATAAACCGTGAAATTCATTGGTGAGTGTTGTAATTGTAGAAGGAGACATATGTAGAAAACATGAAAGTTGAGTTGGATCTCAAAGAGAAGAGTCTCCAGAATGCTCTCAGTAGAGAAAAAGATCTGCAAGTGAAGCTCGAAGACCTGCAGCAAGTTGACAAGGTTAAAATTATATTGTTGTTCCACAGTGAATGTGACATCTCTTATGGGCATTTTGTGTAATACGTACAGGTGGGTCTCAGAGATTGGAAATGCATCGACACTAGTCTACGAACCCTTCAGCTAAAACCAGGTGGAATGTACACAACTGTAGCTGTTAAAGGAGATTGTCTGGCTGTGGCGGATGTTAAATCATGCTGTGTGCACATGATGTCGGTGGAAGGAGTGGCGAAGACTACCATTGGAAAAGGTAAACTTGGTAATAAACTAGGAGGAATCGCTTTTGATAGAGAAGGAAATATTCTTGTAGCTGATACTACAAACAATAGAGTATTAGTCTACTCTCAAGCTGGGGACTGCCTTGGAGATTTAAGCAAAGACAGAGGTCCCTTCAAGATACCCCAGGGCATAGCTGTCAGTGAAGAAGGATACATCTACGTCTGTGATAGTGGTAATCACCAAATATCTGTGCACGACGAGAATTGGCAGTTTGAAAACAAATTCGGTGCACTGGGTGTTGGCGATGAGTGCTTTAAAAATCCCAAAGACATCTGTATTGGCAATGACGGCTACCTCTACATTGTAGACTGTG
>OZ026564.1:4456222-4473722 GCA_964020155.1 Chondrilla cf. caribensis | reverse complement strand
CACACACACACACACACACACACATGCACATGCACACACACACACACACACACACACACACACACACACACACACACACACACACACATGCACACACAGACACACACACACACACACACACACACACACACACACACACACACACACACACACACACACACACACACACACATGCACACTAGTGTTGTTTTAGTTAGCAAAATCTATTTTAGTAATAGTTATAGTTAATCGACGGATGACAGAAAATAGAATTTTAGTTTTAGTTATAGTATGTGGCCAATTCCTAGATTTTAGTTATAGTTACAGTTTTCACTTCAAAATGCAAATATTCTAGTTATAGTTATAGTTACAGTATTAGCTAGTATTAGTTACAGTAATGAGTGTTGTACATGTACACTCTACCATCATGATATGCTCATGCCTACATAGTTCCCAATACTCCTAGTTATCAATAATCTGCATATAAGCACACCATTTCCATTTACTGGGAACAATTTTATAGTGCTAATATGGTCTCTTTGTACTCCAACATAGTCTTGTACAGTAACTATAAGATTTGTGCCAGATATTTGATTATAGTTTTAGTTAGGGACATTAATCATGTTTTAGTTACAGTTATAGTTATTTGAAGGTGATTCCTGTTCTTTTAGTTAGTTATAGTTATGATTAACTAAAAGGTCCAGAGTATTACTAAAACATATTTTAGTTATAGTTATGATTAATCAAAACAACACTAATGCACACACAGACACACACACACACACACACACACACACACACACACACACACACACACACATGCACACACAGACACACATGCACACACAGACACACACACACACACACACACACACACACACACACACACACACACACACACACACACACACACACACACACACACACACACACACACACACACACACACACACTTGATATAGGTCTTGTGTATCTTCAGGAACTACCACGTTTGGGTTGAGGGTTGGATGGAACGTCCTGACTTGAAGGGTGCCTACGGTGGTTGGCAGGCACTGGATGCCACTCCACAGCCTTACAATGAACAGACTAGAGTCTTCACTATTGGACCCTCTCCTGTCAGTGCTGTGAAGCAGAGAAAGAGTCTAAAGTGAGTTCCATATACACACTGGAGCCCTACCACACACTGGAGCCATATCACACACTTTAGCCCTACCACACACTGGAGCTATACCACACACTTTAGCCCTACCACACACTGGAACCCTACCACACACTGGAGCTATACCACACACTGGAGCTATACCACACACTGGAACCCTACCACACACTGGAGCTATACCACACACTGGAGCTATACCACACACTTTAGCCCTACCACACACTGGAGCCCTACCACACACTTTAGCCCTACCACACACTGCAGCTATACCACACACTTTAGCCCTACCACACACTGGAGCTATACCACACACTTTAGCCCTACCACACACTTTAACCCTACCACACACTGGAGCTATACCACACACTGGAGCTATACCACACACTGGAGCTATACCACACACTGGAACCCTACCACACACTGGAGCTATACCACACACTGGAGCTATACCACACACTTTAGCCCTACCACACACTTTAGCCCTACCACACACTAGAGCCCTACCACACACTGGAGCCCTACCACACACTTTAACCCTACCACACACTGGAGATATACCACACACTGGAGTGCCAAGTAGCCATCTTTTGGACAGTACACTCTCCCCATAGAACAAGGGTCATATAGCTGCATACATACGTAAATGTGACTGAAGACCTCGAGAACACCAAATGCTTGTATAGCACCAGCCAACACAATCGTTTGAAATGATATGAGGAATATGTGAACATCTATCACTGTGTTGAGATGGGGACTCATGTTCTGTTTTTGTTTCACACTCACTCACTCTCTCACACACACATGCAAACACACACATGCAAACATGCACACATGCAAACACACACATGCAAACATGCACACATGCAAACACACACATGCAAACATGCACACATGCAAACACACACATGCAAACATGCACACATGCAAACACACATGCAAACACACATGCAAACATGCACACATGCAAACATACACACATGCACGTACATAGGTACGACTCTCAGTTCATGTTATCTGTGGTCTCTGGTGCAATGAAGAGTACTCTGTCGACAAAGGAGAAAATTGTTCTCTTCAAGACGACCACAGGAGGCAAGGCCATTCTCACCAAGGCCCTCCAGACTGAAGATCCTGTCAACGTCTTGTCCAGTTACAAGGATGAAGCTGTGGACGACGTTCAGGAGAACGACAGCATAGCTGCAGAGAACATCAGCTTCTCCATTATCCCTACCTCCAACATGGCTGTTGGACAAGATGTGAAATTCACCATGGTGGTGGTTTCCTCAGCAGCAGAGGAACAGGTTATTGAGTTTTGGACTCGCGTCAGTACTGCTTCGTACACTGGTACCCTGGGCGATGTGCTGATCTCCTCAACTGAAAGTAGGACGTTATTACCAGGAGGTGTGTGTGTGTGTGCGTGTGTGCGTGTGCGTGCGTGTGTGCGTGTGTGTGTGTGTGTGCGCGCGCGCGCGCGCGCGCGTGTGTGTGTGTGTGTGTGTGTGTGTGTGTGTGTGTGTGCATGTGTGTGTGTGTGTGTGTGTGTGTGTGTGTGTGTGTGTGTGTGTGTGTGTGTGTGTGTGTGTGTGTGTGTGTGTGTGTGTGCATGCGTGTGTGTGTGTGTGTGTGTATGCTTGTATGTGTGGTGTGTGTGTGTGTGTGTGTGTTTGCATTTTTTGTGTGTACGTGTGCTCACTTGTGTGTTTGTGTTCATGTATATGCTGCATTCATACATGTAATGTTCCTGTACACATACCTCCTCATGCAGCTCAGATCGAAGTCCCCTTCATAGTCACTCCAGCGGAGTACATGGGTAAGCTGACAGACCAGTTCTACGTCAACATCACAGCTAATGTCACATTCAAGGACAACGAGCTACCCCTATCAGAGACGCTGCATCTGAAGCCTCCAGTTTGCCTCGTCACCTCCGAAGTGAAGGCACTGAGGGTAGGACAAAACGCAAAGGTGAGGGCGTCCTTCAAGAACCCCTTGGATATGGTGCTCAACAGCGTGGAGTGGTACATCGAAGGATCCGGACTGACCAGACCGATGGTGATCCCCAAGAGGTCAGAGTTCACTACAATCAATCAATCAATCATGTGCACCTTGAATCTGATATTTGAGGTTATTCTCAACTACTGAATTCACTGTTTATTGAGACAGTGATTAAAATTTAATGATTAGTCAATTTTAAGATTGCCTCCAAAAAATAGGCAATTGTTAAATTCACTGGTAAATCAATCAGTTAACAGCCGCTTTTATGCAATATAGACAAGAGAACAAGGTATATGGTTCACATGGTTACTACATGCATACATTTTGTATCTGTTCACCAAGCAAAGGTGTGTTGACATGGTGGTCGACTACATATTACATCCTCAGATAGTCGAATTGATGTCATTTTCTTTGTTTTCTCAGCCCAATTCAGGCTGGAAAGGAGGCAGTGGTGGAGTTTGAGGTGACAGCTTCAAATGCGGCAAAGTCCCTACGTTCGGTGGTCGTTTCCTTCTTGTCCAAAGAGCTTACGGGAGTGAAGGGAATGCTGACCTTCTTCATCACCAAGAGAGATGTGGAGAGTGTGACTGATGCTAACACCAGTAGCTAACATCAGTGTATAACTATGTAACTAGTTTACATCCCTTTCAGTACAGTACAGTACAGACATTTTACATGTAGCACACCCCACACACCTCTACATTCAAATGTTACAGAGTATAGGAATCATACGTATCTAACATCTAAGACATCTTCCATCTTATCACTTATCACATGCATGCCCTATATATTGTATAGTGTATGAAAGTGAATATCAGTATCGAGATGTTCATTACCATTCATAGTTGACATCCAAGATATGTGCCATCTTATCACTTATCATATATACGATATATATCAGTATTGAGGTGTTATTTCAGTGTACAAAGACACCTTTACCATAGTTAACAACTATAAGAATTCTACAATCTTGTCACATATCATATTATGCACTGACACCTCATGATGATGGATTGATCAAGTATATACACGGTCTCTGTGGAAAGTCACTGTAAAGCTGTCCGTAGGTGTGTTCAAACCTGAGTTGAATATTTTCAAATCAAGTACACTTGGAGAAAAAATGGCTACTAACAGCAGCGACATTTAATTGTTGTCTTGTATGCAAATCACCATTGATTGTATTTTTTTAAAATATGATCAGTATGCTCCATTCCAATTTGATTTGTCGTCTGATCTGGGTGGAGTCATGTGGTCTGGGTGGAGTTGTGAAGGTGTGGTCTGGGTGGAATTGTGTGGATGTGGTCTTGGTGGATTTGTAAGGGTGTGTTTGGGTGCATGAAGTTGAGGGTGTGGTCTGGGTGGATTTGTAAGGGTGTGTTTGGGTGCATGGAGTTGTGAGGGTGTGCTTGGCCGGGTATGTAGAGCCACTTATTACACTTCAACAGAGAACAAAGTTCAATTTGAATTTATTAAATCAGCAGCTGGCATAAGAAAATTGATTCTAATGTCATAGAAAAGCAGGATGAATACTCGGTTGTCATCTTGACTACATTTTAATTACAATAAATGTATTTATAATTAATCCTTTATTACTGTTCTCTAAACTAAACACAATTGAATTGAATTGACTTTTTGCTTGATTTCCGAAGAGCACTCAGCTCTTCACTTCAACAACAGTGGTCCCCATGATGCCTTCCAGCTGTTTAGACTCAAAGGTGACAGTGAGAGTGCGGGTTGGTTCGATGGCATTTCTCGGGGAGATGGAGAAGGTCGTAGAAGCATTGCCGCCCGGCCGAACATTCCTGGAAGAATTGGGAGAAAGGCAAGGATATTTTGAGGAGATAGCAAATGGATTAAAAGTGATTGTTAATGACTCAAAAGAAATGGTGAATAATTGTGACAAGATATTACCAGTACAAAATAAAGAAACGTACGGCAACCTCGTCAGGAGTATGTTGTTAAAAGAAGAATAATGTTAAGTTGAATCATGGTTGTAACCTCTGCATTCAACTTGGTAAAGGAAATATTGACAAAATTCTTGGACAGAATTTAAGAGAGAAGTATGGCACAGAAGATTGTTAATAGACGAGAGCAAAGCGAGAATAAAATGAAGTTTACACAGAGGTTTTGATTAGTGATAAGTGGGGATGTGTGTGATGATGTCGCTGCTTGTTCAAACAGATTAATAATTTGATTTGATTTTGGTTTATTGGTTCATTTTTGTATGTTATGGAGTGCTGCATGGGGATTTGTGCCCCTGTAGGCATTATAGTAACAAATAATAATAATAAATAAATAAATAATAATAATAATACTTACCATCCATTTATGGTCAACGGCTTTGTCAAGCCAGCTCCCTCCACAAACCACTCCACATTTGTCAACCACAGATTGAGTGGATTCTTGAAGGATGCAGTCACGGATGTCTCCTTGCCTACTCTCACCTCTCCAGCCACATCCAAGGTCAGATCTGGAGTCCTGAACCGGAAGGTCTCCTTCTCAATGATGTTCGTGTCTGTTTCAGTGATGGAGGCAAACACAGTGATGTCCACCAAAAGCTGCTCACTAACTTTCCCCACATATTCATTGGGAGTGACAATGATGGGGATCTCTTCGACACCTGTGTTGGGGGTTGGGAATGTTGAAGTTTGCACACCCATCACTCATTAAAACACACATCAAACATATCTAGGTACACACTAACACGTGTATGTATGTAATTGCATACACACACACATGCACACACACACACACACACACACACACACACACACACACACACACACACACAGACACACACACACACACACACACAATCATGAGTGCTATTCACCATTGGGTCCAACTGCAATATCTCCTGTGATTTTCTTCAGTATTTCTCCCTGAGCTCCAATGTAGGAGACTGGCCTCACCTGGATGGTGTACTTCACACCACGGCTGAGAGAAGCAGAGGATCTAAACACTACCTTTGCCCTCATATCCTCCCCGATCATCACATCTTTCGCGGTGATGATATCGACATCAACGTCACTCTTTGTAACTTTAGACTCA
This sequence comes from Chondrilla cf. caribensis, assembly GCA_964020155.1. Lineage (NCBI taxonomy): Eukaryota > Metazoa > Porifera > Demospongiae > Chondrillida > Chondrillidae > Chondrilla > Chondrilla cf. caribensis. Next base: position 4,467,544 of record OZ026564.1, on the reverse strand, counting down.
GTTCCTTCCACAGCAACTCTCTCTGCAACCGATCCTTCCGGATGCTTGTAGCTGGCAGTGATGTCTTCGCGTACAGTTGAGAGAATGCTCTTGGTGGAGATATTCTTACCCACATCAGATGTCCTCGATAAAAGAAGTTGAGGGCTGCTCCCGTAGTAGTACCGGTAGTACTTCACATCAGCATTCACCTCAGAGATGACAAACTCCGAGTCATATCTACAATGTGACAGGCAATTGTAATTCATGTGGCTGGCATGTTATGTACATACAGCTTATGCATGAATGCCTTAAACTAAACGTTAGATCATTAAGTACAAAATGCTTTATTGACACGTGTCTATCAGTATTTTCAAAGGTTGACCACATTAAAAAAAGAATTGGGATGGCTGGTTGCTGTGGTGGCTTCGTGGCCCAGTGGTTTATGGTGGCTACAGTCAGACACCCTGGGTTCGGGTCTCGCAGTTGCCGGTTTTTCTCTTTTCTCCTTTCTCTCCGAGCGGGTTGGGCTCCAATGAAACTTCTATCATGGACCACATTATTTGTCACTGTGATGGCATGAGATATCCACTTACTTGTAGTTCTGACCCTCTTTAATGGCAGACACAGGAGCAGGTCCAAGAGTGAAGACGTTTCCTGGAGTATCCGGGCTCGGTTCCTGGGGCGTGGCATCCACTGCCTGCCAACCACCGTAGGCACCCCTCAAGTCAGGACGTTCCATCCAAGCCTCAACCCAAACATGGTAGTTCCTGAAGATACACAAGACCTATATTAATTGTGTGTGTGTGTGTGTGAGTGGATGCTTGGTACACACACAAATACCAAGACAAGGCAATTTACCATATGGAGTCCGAGGTTAGGCGATCAATGGTGTTGTAATTTTCATCAAGATAGAAATCAATTGATCTGTTGGCATCAGTATCGTGAGCAGAAGCAAAGTTAGTGATGGGGCGAGCTGGAATACCAAGTGCTCTGAGGACTACAGGACCAGAGAAACAGCACAAAATGACAATCGTTTCAAATTCAGTTGATACAATATTACATGTACATTATAATGAATTATGCCCCCTGTGGTCACGCCCCCTCACCTGATGTCAAGGTTCCCCCAAACACCCAGCACTGAGCCCACTTCACAGCTCTCTTGGTCCTCCAGTACTGCTCGAGGATGGCCCCACTCCCGCTCCAGGCACTGGGGGAAACACCTCCGCTGTAATTCCCGGACCAATTGCCATAGAGAATGCCTCCATCATTGTCATTTGCATTGACCTTCATACGTGTGGTGCAAATATGAAAAGATTTCAATGAAGTGTACACACCACACACACACACCACACACACACACACACACACACACACACACACACACACACACACACACACACACACACTCTCACCATGGTAGCACAGGTACGGGATACAAAAACAGGACTGCGGCGAAGCTGTGAGTCCAGGCTATATTGATCCAACATGTACAGAGCAGAATCCAAACTGTAGGATTCGAACTGGAAGAGAGAAATAACAAATATAAAATTCTTTTCTCTCTCTCTCTCCCTCTCTCCCCCCTCACACAAACACACACACACACACACACACACACACTGTACCTGTTCAAACTCCCATGGCCAGGTGAATGAATTATCAGAAGAACCTGCCCAAATCTTTCCACTTCCATTCAACACATATTCTTGTCGTGCACGATCATCTTCCAGATAAACACCATCATCTGTGAAATACAGATAAATGAATGGAAAGGTGCTTAGCCTTGGTGATTGTGCTATAGCAAGAGAGCACCTTACTACAAAGGCTTGTGGGAGAAGCGACTAACTGAAATTTCACGAACAAGCTACATTCACACTACCTGGTGACAGACCCAATGATTGTGGTTACACTTACCATCCTCTTGGTATAGGCAGCAATGCTTGTAATGGTTTAGCACAAACGTAGCATGACGTTTAGGAAATACCTCTCTAACCCACTACAACTTGCTGTTATTCTAGCAAGAGAACTGTACACAATTTACCGTACCTCAATAATAAAACCCATCATTCTTGCACCCTTTGTCCTCAGCGACACATTTTCCCAGTTCAAATGTCATTAATCCCAAAGTTCACCTTCTCATCATTGAACCCACACATTAAACCATTCAAATATTTCTGTGAAAGGTCAAAGTGTAACGAAGAGTGTATTTCCAAAAAGAAAATGCTGCAAAAGTGTAGTAATTACTTGACCAACCACAGAGCTGTAAGGATGTCAACAAGTGGAGGCTTCCAATATCAGTAGAAAACCCCGAGTGGTGTAGCTTCACAAAGTGCTGCCTCTGACCCTGTTGAGGCAACAGGCTTTGTTCAATTCAGGCACTGTGGTCTGTGTGAACCTAACAATCCAGTCAACTACAGTCCAAATTGCTTACAAGTAACTTGAAAGGCAATTAAATTTGTACTTTGAGCTTATATGAGAGACACTCAGTAACAGTACTGGTTGACAACGTGTATGTACATGAGCTAGGTACTGAGTTGAGTATTACTAGGAGTGTGTACTAACCAGGAGTGTGTACTAACCAGGAGTGTGTACTAACCAGGAGTGTGTACTAACCAGGAGTGTGTACTAACCAGGAGTGTGTGCTGACCAGGAGTGTGTACTAACCAGGAGTGTGTGCTAACCAGGAGTGTGTGCTGACCAGGAGTGTGTACTAACCAGGAGTGTGTGGTAACCAGGAGTGTGTAATAACTTAAACTAGGAGTGTGTGCTAACCAGGAGTGTGTGCTACCCAGGAGTGTGTGCTAACCAGGAGTGTGCACTAACTGGGAGTGTGTACTAACCAGGGGTGTGTGCTAACCAGGAGTGTGTGCTAACCAGGAGTGTGTGCTAACCAGGAGTGTGTACTAACCAGGAGTGTGTACTAACCAGGAGTGTGTGCTAACCAGGAGTATGTACTAACCAGGAGTATGTGCTAACCAGGAGTGTGTACTAACCAGGAGTGTGTACTAACCAGGAGTGTGTACTAACCAGGAGTGTGTGGTAACCAGGAGTGTGTACTAACCAGGAGTGTGTACTAACCAGGAGGTCAAATTGAATTGTCCCACAAATAGCATTGTTGTGACAATCACAAGAACAATGAGACAATGATACAGTCAGAAGGAATAAACATGTTTGACATAGCAAGGGAGGAAACTGAATTCTCATTAACTTTATAGATGTTGGGTGACACTACCATTGTCAGAGAAACAGACCAATCTTCTGTTAATTGTAGGTGTGAATCTCACTGGCTTCAGTGGGTTGGGTACTATGATGTTGACATGAGCTAATTGACCATGAACATGATGTGCCATCAGAGAAACTCAAAACTTCCAGGACTTCTCAAGAAAGTGTGCTGACCTTTTCTATTCTGCATAACTCCCTTAATTATTCGCATGTGCTTGTTACTATTTTCTAAATTTTATATAAATACTGAATTATTGAATTTACAATTTTACATTTTACATTTCAATGCTTATTAATTTCTATTTTGCATTTCCTTTTATCTCTGTTTTTGTACTTGCTTTGTTTACTGGGTACCTGTCAGAATGGCCGATGACTAAAGGCTCCCCAGTCTAAATAAGATACCCTGATACCTGACACCCTGATAACATGTGTTCCAGGGTTTAGAACCAAAGTTGCCTTTTCTGTGCGTCAATCGTTGAGCACATGATGGTCGCGCTAACCAATCAAAGTTGAGTGAAAGCGTGCTGGTAGAAATTAATTGGGTAACATGACCATCACACAATCAGCAGTTGACGCAATTGATATGGCAAAATCCATTCAAAACCCTATCACCCTGCAGACCTGAAGAGCTGAGGACACCTCACTCAATTTATTTGGGTGTCATCCAATGTGTCAATACTTTTAGAAGATTCAGCAATTGTTTGCCCACATGTATATTATGCATGCACACATACATGCACATGCACACACACACACACACACACACACACACACACACACACACACACACACACACGCACACACACACACACACACACACACACGCACACACACACACACACGCACACACACACACACACACACACACACACGCACACACACGCACGCACGCACGCACACACACACACACACACACACACACGCACACACACACACACTGGTACTCATGTTAAACCCTTATAGACTGACCCACTACCAATTACTTTAGGAAGTGACCTGGGTCAGTTATTATTGTCATAATTCAACAACATAATAATGTATTTCCTCTGTCACCACAAACAATACATAATGCACACACACACACACACACACACACACACACACACAGACGCACAGACGCACACACACACACACAGACGCACACACACACACACACACACACACACACACACACACACACACACACACACACAGTGCAACACATGTATCACCTTTGTCCCAAGGGTTGAACAAGATAACTGCTGGTTGAGATGCTACTGTTGTATCCTCTCTGCTAGTCTTCAGGTCAACAGCCTCAGCTACCACCTGGTACTCGCCAATGGGAGCATCCACCGGTATGCGGACAACCGCTTCCACTTCACTACCACTGGTGTCTGCTACGTAGCCTTTCCACTCCCAATCGCGGACAGCACGTCTGTCGATGAGACACTCGAAGCGACTGCCACTTCGAAAGTCAGCGCTGTTCCCTCTTCTGAATTCGACGTTTAGAGCGTCCGTAGTCTTGTCATAGGCTCTGGACAGAGTGAACTTCACCCTGAAGTCGTTTCCTCGTCTCAAAACAACCTTCGTGGTCTCGTACATACGGGTATTGTTGGCCTTTTCATTGGTCTCCTTCAAAACTGCAAACTCCACGATTTTTATCGGTTCCTTCACGGTGGGTTCTGAAATCGAAAGAAAACAATCGAAAAGATCAACCAGAGATCATAAGCTGACATTTACACCAAAACACTAGAGTAAATCGATGGATGTTTAAGAAGAAGATGGCTGAAAACGGTGTTCAGCTTAAGGTCCTGTACTTTGTGGTTTGTACTAGCTGCTTACCAGGCTCAGGGGTTGGTTCGGGTTGTGGTTCTGGCGTTGGTGTTGGTCTGGGTGTGCCGTACCACCAAGGGCTCGGCCACCACCATGAATTAGTCCCCCAAGGGCTGCGATAGCTCATCTTCTTCGACTCTCAAGCTTCAATTGACTGCAAACAAGTTCACACAGTGACACTGCACCGAAGATCCGATACTGATACCTCGTGAGGTGAGGTTGTTCGCCTTTTATACCCTTTTATAGGGTATCTCTTATAACGGGGCTGCATTACGGTATGTTATTATTATCATAATAATTACATTATTGACAGAACAAGTACAGCAGTTAGTTACACGTCACTTCCTGAACATGACTTCCTCTACTTAACTGTCACTCTCGCGCATGGTTCCGCCACTTCCGCGTCTACAGTTATGATAACACTCACCTGACACTCAGCGTGCTGGAAGGATATTGGTTAACACCAGATACTCCAATGGGATAACCAATCTACATCATGCGCATGAACTTTGACACACATAATAATGAATTTTCGATAACCATACACACAATAAAATAAAATAAAATAGTCCTACCATCTCTAAGACTTATAGTATCTCTACTATTACTTCCTACTACTAATGGATTTGCTCAAACCTGTTGCTACTGATTCTCAGGAATAAAGACTGTTTAATTTGTGACTGCACCAAGGGAGTTGCATGCATCCCATCACAAAATGGTTGTGTTTCAGTTTCCTTACAGCCACATAGGAATATTGGGTGTTCACAATCCTCTACTTTGAACTTCAATGGTCTCAAGTTAGTAACTTTATGACTTCCATCACAGAATGGCTGAAAGGAGGAAGAGACTAAATTCATGCATAGTTAACATCCAAGATATTTGCCATCATTATTATTGTGCTGTGGTATAGCGAACTCCCAAAAGAACACATGCAACAATCCATCATAAGAATATTCACAATAGTTCATCTCTCCTATTCCACATGTTCGTAACAATCCTAGCAATCACCTCAAATATATCACAAAACCTCCACCCTTCATCCTCACCTTTATATTATATAATATACGGTATAATAATATATATCAATTTTTTATATTAATTATATATATATATTAATTGTATTTTTAGTTACTGCTGCTGTAATCCTAAACTAAACACAATTGAATTGAATTGACTTTTTGCTTGATTCCCAGGGAGCACTCAGCTCTTCACTTCGACCTCAGTGGTCCCCATGATGCCTTCCAGCTGTTTAGACTCAAAGGTGACAGTGAGAGTGCAGGTTGGTTCGACGGCATTTCTTGGGGAGATGTAACTTAGCCTTGTTGATTGTGCTATAGCAAGAGAGCTTCAAAGGTTTGTGGGAGGAGCGACTAACTGAAATTGCACAAACATGCTACATTCACAACACCCATTGATGCTAACGAGGAGTGTATACCAACCATGCATGTGTATTAATCACATACCGTATGTGCGGAAACTTTCACGGTTTTCGCGGAATGCCTAGTAATCCGTGAATTATTACGGTACTCGCGAATAGGTAGCATAAAATGGCCGTCTATTCAAGTTTCGACGTACAGTACACGTTGCAAATTGCACGAACATGCCATTGACGTCACTTCCTGTGCATGACTTTCTCCACTTGATTACGTCACTCTCCACAATAACACTCACTCGATCGACACTGCGGTACACCAATGGGATAACCGATCTACATCGTGCGCATAAACTTTGACACACATAATAAACTTTTAATAACTACACGCATGGTAGAATAAAATACAAGAATTCATATAATCTATCACCATCTCTAATATTACTTCCTATAATGAAGTTGCTCGAACCTGTTGCTACTGGTTCTCAGGAGTAAAGACTGGTTGTGACTGCACCAAGGGAGTTGCATGAGTCCCATCACAAAATGGTTGTGTTCCAGTTTGTTTACAGCCACATAGGAATATTGGGTGTTCACAATCCTCTACTTTGAACTTCAATGGTCTCAAGTTGGTAACTTTATGACTTCCGTCACAGAATGGCTGAAAGGAGGAAGAAGACTGTTAACTACTAAGACACAAACCACTATAATGAATATCATTTAAAGATTGCTAGGATTGAAATAGCATGAAGGAGGAAGAGCGTTACTCAGTAATAGTGACCGAATATTTCTTAAAACTGATATCATTGTAAAGCATAGCAGGATTAGGATAGCATGTACAGTGTGCCTTGTGTCGTCATTTTCCATGTTCCACTTCTTCACCTTGTGGTGCACAGATACTACAGATGTACACATTTCTGCAAGACGGGGTTTAAAGGTTACAATTAATCTGCCATTTCTAGCCTGCAATTTGGGTGAACGATGCAGTACTGTAGCTCAGCATGGAAATAGCGTTTTCATGCATTAAACTGTGTATATTGGCAAAATACAGTGAATTACGTACATTGTTGATGCTGGTTACACACACACACACACACACACACACACACACACACACACACACACACACACACACACACACACACGTACGTATGTACACAAACACACACACATACACAGATACGTGCAAACACATACACACTGAAGCACACTATAACAAACACATGCACACACAATGCACACGCAACGTACACATGCAATATGGATTTACCAGTGGTCAGGTCAACTCCTGACACTGTATTTTAGTAGGAACTTTGAAACTACAATCCCATAACCAAGTTATTGAGAATTGCTTACCACGCCCACTGTACCTGTCTACTCTGATCTCTGTAATCAACTCCCATGACCGGATTGAGGATAATTATGGTGTTTACAGTACAACTGTCTGCTATGTGAGTGGTAGTAAAGGACTTGCAGTAGGTACGTAGGATGATGGAACTATCAGTTCTTCCATCTGTGACCAAAATAGTCATCATATCTTCAATCAAAGTGAGAGTTGTAGTTTGATACCAAACACCACATACTACATACCAGTCGATTTGAAGTAAATGAAATATGAGTGACTTTATAGTTAGAGAACTAAAACTAGGGACTTGCAGTAGGTAGAATGATGGAACTATCAGTGCTTCTGTGGAACTATCAGTGCGATTGGTCCACCATACCTTGGGTGTGGTGTATAGGTACTAGTGTTCTTTTGATTAATCATAACTAAGTAGAAGATACATAAGATAGTGTGTGTGTGTGTGTGTGTGTGTGTGTGTGTGTGTGTGTGTGTGTGTGTGTATATGTGTGTGTGTGTGTGCATGTTAAACACACATTCATACTGTAATTAATACTATAACTACTAGATCAATTGCATTTGAGGTGAAACTATAACACTAACTGAAATGTGAAAATTGGCTACATACTGTTACTAGAACTAAAATTCTAAAAATACGTACAGAAGACCTACATCAATATAGTGTGTGTGTGTGTGTGTGTGTGTGTGTGTGTGTGTGTGTGTGTGTGTGTGTGCGTGTGCGTGCGTGTGTGCATGAGTGGGTCTATATGTGTGTGCTGTGTGTATGTGCAGTACACATGTGTGAATGTCTCTCACCTGTTTTTTACTCTGGCCACAAGCACACCACATGTAACTCTTTCCAGTTTGCAGCTCAACTTGATATGGTTCCTTTGCGGCTATTACTCCAACTTCTGTTGAATATCCACAGCGAGAGAGACACTAGAGTTGGAGATTGAGAAATACAAGCTAGGGATTGAGTATCACACCGTACTTTTCCAATTCTGTAAATTTTTGTATTTTATAAGGGGTGGGAAGCAGAGTACAGGACAGGAACTACCAGTTATTTCAGTTTAGATTTGTTTATTCATACCCCAACTTCATGTAGTCAAAACAGAATACTTTGCAAGTTTACAGGAAGTCAAGGTATGCACCTTTCAAAGTGAATTCTCCCCCTCCCTCTCACGGGCTAAACGGGAGGGTTGGTAAAACTTCAGCCATAGATATCATCCCCAGTGGGTGGGAGGTGAGTGGCATTTCGCATCAGTAGTTCCAAATTCGTTGTGGTTACTATTTTGGAATCATTAGATACCATACTTATGTTAAATAGGCGAGGGAATGGTAGTAGAACCCCCCCCCCACCCCTGTGCTGGGGGCTTGTATAATCTTTTTACTAGATATAGGGCAAATGGCCCATGTCAAAATATATTAAAGTATGTGACGTCACTAAATCTACATTCGCCTCACAATTGATCATCTCAAAAAAACATTGTTGTCTTTCTGAAGAAGCCTAAATGCTCTGAAAGTGGTCTATTTTCATAGACATTTGCAGTTAATTATGTCAGAATATACTTGTGACGTCACTAAGTCTACGTTCGGCATGTAGATATAGCGAGGTTTCTGCACATAGTGATTGCCTAGCTATAGCAACATTTCTTGAGCACAAATGTACGTGTCCACATACACAGTGAATGCATTGGTTGCAACAACAAAACCGGTAAAATGGCAGGTCAAAGGTTACATTGGGAAAACCCCTAACTGTACACTCAAAATTTTCACTAAAATTCACATGTAGACAGACATACAAATTAAACCAGGATCCAACAGAAAACAACAATTCCTACTCTAGTTCTGCACAGTATAACGTTATAGCCATATTCACATCGACATCCAGACCTTCGGTAGGGTCTTGCTAGTCTGTAAGAATCGTCTACAAGCCATGTTACTCTTTGCCGCAATGAAGCCCGGAGCGTTTAATCGAGGCTCTAAACGCCTTCTTTCAATGAAATAAAAAGCTGCGGCGTTTACTATTATTGAGAGAAGCTGGTCGACTTGTGACAGATCACGTTCGTTCTAATTCGATTGGTGTCATCTCGGACTCCATAAGCGTTTGTGGTATACGGTCCGGCGGAACGGGTAGAATGGCTGAAGCAGACAAACCAAGAGTTCTTATCCTAGGAGGTTATTTGGGCTGTACCGCACGCCTTTTGCCTCAACGAACCGCTAGCTGTAGCGTTTCTTGTATATAGTCGATATGTGTGCCTACTGGTTATTCTATAGGTAGCCTGTCCACAAAGCTTGGAATTCTAACAGAATGTATCTTTCTCTGCTAATTTAGGTGTTGGTTTTGTGGGAAGACATCTAGTAAAGTACATAGTTGACAATGAATTGGCGTCCAAGGTAAGTTGGGAGTGTGTGTGTGTGTGTGTGTGTGTGTGTGTGTGTGTGTGTGTGTGTGTGTGTGTGTGTGTGTGTGTGTGTGTGTGTGTGTGTGTGTGTGTGTGTGTGTGTGTGTGTGTGTGTGTGTGTGTGTGTGTGTGTGTGTGTGTGTGTGTGTGTGTGTGTGTGTGTGTGTGTGTGTGTGTGTGTGTGTGTGTGTGTGTGTGTGTGTGTGTGTGTGTGTGTGTGTGTGTGTGTGTGTGTGTGTGTGTGTGTGAAGAAGATTGTTCTCAATACCTCTACCTACCTTCATGGCTTAGGAGAGAGATACAGAATGTAGCTTTGCTGTAGTACCTACTGTAAAACCATAGATCTTCCAATGGAGCAACTTGGGACAGTTGTCTTAAGTTCGACATATGTACATAGTTAATGTCAGGCTGAGCTGTGAACAAGTGATTTCTGATGTAGAATAACCTATCCATGAAGAAAATGCTGAAATCAACCTATATTAACAGCTCAATGTTGTGAGTGGCTGGGTAGCTATTTTCATCCTTGCCATATATGGTAAGCTGCCCTAATTCTGGACTTCAAGTAGGATGATTGGTCGAGTCCATTTAAAACTTTAAAACTGTGTTGGTACCTTTGGATGCTTCAGGGATCAGTTTGATACTGTTGGTACCTTTGGATGCTTCGGGGATCAGTGTGATACTGTTGGTACCTTTGGATGCTTCGGGGATCAGTGTGATACTGTTGGTACCTTTGGATGCTTCGGGGATCAGTGTGATACTGTTCTTGATCTGAAAAATGATTTGCGACAAGAAATTTCAAAAGGGTCCGAAATTAATAAGCATTTGGAATTAGGACACCTTACCACAAATGCAGTATTTTTGGTTTGTAAATACTCGAACGGCTGTTGTTGGAAAATCCGTGAACATTATGAGACACAAGTGAAAGGCTGTGTTTGTGACATTCCATTCCATTTGTATTGTACGTACCTACCAGAACTCAATGACGAGTGTATGTGTACTTGCATACATCTCAATAGGAAGTGCTATGTGGTGTCCATGTAATGTACATTCATGGATACTCCATACAGTATGTACATACGTACATACATACGTATGTACGCATGTATTCCAACAGAACTCTACTAAAAGATATTTTCCTTGTTGTGGAGGTGTTTACTGCACATGTTGTTGATTCTCACTGTTTGTTTGTCATCCTATTT